>JANTBZ010014996.1:0-13999 GCA_024741255.1 Exechia fusca
GTTTCATCAAAATCGGACCGGTAGTTTCAGAGTCTATAGGTAACTAACAGAAAAGAGGCTGAGATTTTATATATATAAATAAGAAGAAGAAGAAGATATCCTTTCTGCTTGGAACGAATCTAATGGATTTGTATTAGCTCCATATCTATGATAAAACGGGTTTCCGTTAGTGTTCTCTCATTTGAGGTTTCGATTTACACCTACTGCTCGAACAACACGGCCGGCGAAAATTCATCTGTGGGCTTTTAACTGGTGATTCTAAAGTAAAAATAAAGATACCCGTCTAAAAAGACTCCTGCCAACAAGCCCTGTGGTCGAAAGATTGAGTCTTTCAGACGGACATTTATTTTATTTAACAAAAATCAGCAATAAAAAGATCACTATGATCCGCGGTATTCCCCTTGTAAGTCAACGCGGTTTACCAGTAGCGATAGTTTAGACTTGGGATTTTTACATCTATTTTCCAAACGATTAAGTGTTAGTTACATTCACACTGCGCTGTTGAAGATGTCGATGTTTGTGCTGAAAAATGACCATTCGCCGGAAGTGGAAAACTAGGTGCGAAATCACGCAACGGATTTCAAATTTCAAATGGCGATTGTAAGAGAATATATTTCGAGTACCCTAAACGTGAAATATTACCAATATTGCCTACACATCCGATAATATTGATTGCCAAAGTCGGAGATCGACAAAGGTATATTTGTAAAGGGATCAGCAGGAAGCATTGGACAAAAGGTCTTAAAACCTACGAAATAGTTGATACCGTCGTAACCAACGATAAAATATAAATGTTAACCACAATTTAATTAAGAACCGCAAAAATTTGCTCAAAATCACGAAAAACACTATTTTTCAGCCACATTTTCCATTCGCATTTTTGGAGCACAATCAGCCAAAGAGGTCAATATAACGATTCCTTCGCTCAGGTAATGGATTCAATCCGTCCCGCTGGACTCATGAGACCTGGCGCCTTCCGATTAACTTTCATATTCGTCGATGAGACACGTACTATCAGGCCCACACTTCAAAATATTTGAGAAAGTAGGAAAATAGGTCGTCAATAGATGGTTTTGTGCGTGAAATCCAAAAATTCACAGAATGATAGGGTACATGTGTAGCTAATTATGGACATAAATCCGAAAAAGATATCTTTGATAGTTCTTTTTTAATAGCCATTTGAATATGACGAAACAAATCCCAGTTTTAATCCCGAAAAAAGTGGTTCGAGCTTTTCGGAATCAAGCAAGTTATCTTTTTTTCACACGATGGATGTAACATGTTGCATATAGTTGCCCTTTCAAGTTATGCAGAGGCTCTGCATGTATGTAGATTGAAACTTGTTCATCTTGTTTGAGCCAAAATGTCACGCCTTAAAGCCTACCTGTTGTCCGCGTCGCGATCCGCGGCACGCGTTCACAAAGCCGCTGTGCCCCTTTAGCTTGCGGACGCGCTGCGCGGTGCCGACGTCCCACAGGGCCAGCGTCTTGTCGGTGGAGCAGGTGTACAGGTTCGAGCCGTCGGGCGAGAAGTGCGCCTCGAGAATGGCGCCCGTGTGCCCGGTGAGGACGGCGATGTTCTCGCACTCGCCGTAGACGTTCCAGAGGACTGCAAGGAGCAAGTAGGATAAATCAATCATTATAATTGAACAGTGCGATTCGCGATATTGCAATAATGCTCTGAAAACCACACTCACAGATCTGCCGATCAAAGCCGGTGGACACCAGCAGATCGCCGTCCGGATGGAATTCGCATGTGAAAATCTCGCCCTGATGGCCGTCCAGCTGCATGATGGGGGCGAACAGGTTCGATGTGCGAGAGACTCCCTGGAATAAACAAGCATAGCGATCAATAACAAATCGTTTACACCGCCGAAAGTTGGGTTAGAATTCAACGTACCAGTTCCTTAAGGGCCTTGTCCTTGTTGTTCAGCGGCACGAGCTCGTTGCGCGTTCGCTTCGCGTCCGGCACCATGGCCACCAGGGCGTCGGACGTGCGTTTGAGCGCCATTATTGGGGGGAAGGCAGGATATTTTGGGGGCTAGCGGCCTTTCTTTTCGAGGTATTGCTTAACTGAAATCCGTCAAAGTCACAACAAACAACAGTCGGTGTCTAATTTGTTGTTGTCTCATTGAAGTAGTCGAAACCGAGGGGCCGTACAAACTTGAGTTTGAGGTTCGAAATCGAAAACTTTTATTTTGCATTTTGGATTCCAGCTAAATTGGACAAAAAAAAACTACAAGAACCACAAAGTTAAATTTTCTTCGAAACAATTTTCAATCTATTTGAGTCGTCGTCGGGATATATAGGATACGCCGCAAGTTATATTGGAGTATTTTTTCGACCGTTTCCGACGATTTCCCGTAATTCCCAGTTAATATTTACCAATGATGTTTTACAACCGATGATTTTCCAACTCTTATGTCCGATTTCCGACGATTATATCCAATGTGTCAAAATAATTATATTTATCCGAATATTTTTTGATATTTTTGAAACATTACAACGTATGATTTTCTACTCTTCGTCGTACACCGATTTCTTCAGTGGATGGCCCCTCTGCCGAAATTGAGCGGTTTTCTCGTATTTGTTGTTGTGATAGCAATTTCGTTCACTTTGGTAGGTTTTAGGATCCACAATAGAAACTCACCTCAAACTCGCATTCCACACTATCCACTCGCTCCGCGCGCGGCTGTCAAAACAAACCGAGCAGTTCTCCAAGATTCTACGAAAAAGTCGCGAATCGCTCGTCGTCGTCGCCGCTCGTCTTTCGTTCGTTTCGCCAATTCGCGCCCGTGCAGCCCCACCGAAATCGTTCCGCATCCGCCGGTTTCGTGTCCCATTTCCCCGTCGACTCACGCGCAACCGCTCCAGAACAGCACAATGGCCCCCAAAGCCGGATCCGCACTCGCCAAGCCGACGGCGCAGGCGTACAAGGACAAGAGCAAGCCGGCCGACGTCCGGACGAGCAACATCAATGCCGCTCGCGGTACGTTCACAGGGCGACGGCCCCCCTGGGCGGTGACTGAAACCCGAATATTTAGGACTGTTCGGATGCCCGGGACTGAAAACCGCATCGCGAAATGCGCAAATTACGCAGTTTTGGGGCACTTTGGATGCCGGCTGTTTGCGTTTGTGTGTGTGTTTGGGTGGTCGATGCAGCAGTGTTGTTGTTGTTGCATTTGGACGCACAGCTGCGGCGCACGAGAGACGAGCGGTTTCGAGCGTTGCTCTCGAATGTTCTCGCCCGTGCGCGTGTGAACCAAACACCCGACAAAACCGAACTAAATTCGCAGCTAAACCGCCCAAAATGCCCTGGGAGGTGTTCACAGATTGCCTCGAATACGGGAAATCATGTCGCTATAAATTTGTTAGGTCACGAGTTTACGTGCGAAGGGGTGTTGTCATGTTAGCATTCTGTTACTCAAAGATTTGTTTATGTTTGGGCTGAAGACGCTGAAACATAACCCCGCGGTTTTAAGCAAGAGTATATGATGTTATTCCTGCGGAATCAGGTGAATAATCTGAAAACATAAGCAACTATTGCGTCCTAATTTCTTAGTTCGGTTCATTTTCATATATTGAAGTAGGAGGGGTAATATTGAACCAACACCCAAATAAACTTGGATCACATTTATCACATTTCTCTCAATTTTCATGATATACAATTGCACAGTTTATCAGGCATTGGTTTAATTGAGTTTTGCAATAGTTTCTCAACATATGCATATACGAAAACAAAAAACAAGCGGCATTTCGATTAATATTTACTTGCTTTTCTCTGACTAAGGAAAGGTGGGGCAAGTTTGCATCAAATCGAATGATGTGCTCCTAAGCGAAATTTACCTACAAACCCGAATCTGTTTTCCTCACCGTTTACGTTTACGTTTACGTTTACGATAGTTTAAAACTGGTATTATTTCGTCATATTCTGATGGCTAATACACCAAATGTGCTGGGCTGAAAATACACGTGGGGAAGACGAAAGTCATTCACCTAGCTGGGCTTGGACCAGGAAGAGCCAACCCATCAGCAGATCGGCTGAAGATCGGTGAGGAAGAAATCGAGGAAGTGGAGCGTTTCTGTTACCTGGGCAGTATTATAAATTATAACGAAAGATGGCGGAGCTGAAATTGACGTGACGACACGGATCGCCAAATGTAGAGGAGCTAACATTTGGCGATCCACAGAACTTTAACAGAAACTGAAGCTGAAGCGGATCTATGAATCAAACATCCTTGCGGTCCTGTCCTGTCCGGTCCGGTCCGGTCCCAAACCCCGTCTCGTCTAAAATCCAGGTCTACGTTGGTATGACAGGATCATAAACGACCAAGTGCATAGATTATCGGGTATCCCTCCGATGACCAACCTCATAAAGAAACGCAAGTCGAAATAGTTTGGCCATATTCTTCGACGTGGCTGAAACAGTGGGAGCCCCAGGACAGTCGAAGAATAGGCCGACCGAGTATGACGTGGAAAAGGCCTGCCATAGCTGAGGCAAAGAAGAGGGGTTTGCTCTGGCGCGAACTCGGAGATTTGGCCGAGGACAGAGCTAAATGGCGGACTTGGACCGAAGGTTTTTGTCCTGTACCCAATGCCTCTTGATGGGGGTAAGTGGATGTATGCATGTAATCGTCGACAGATTAACTTAAAGTATTTCAATATTTGAGCTAGACAATCAATTGATTGAATCATCAACTTTCCCATCTTCAAATACTCACTCTGAGCCGAAGTTCGACGCCCGATCGGCAGGCCATCACCGCATGACACCTTGCGCTGATATCCACTCTGTGCGCCTTGATGCGACATGTCTGTGATGTCGCTCTGGCCGCTAGGCGACGAACGGTCGTCGTCACCACCACCATGCAGTTGACCACCGTTCGTCGTATGACTTCGCTGCGACGAATGCCGCACGAATTGCAGCGAAGAAGCCGCCACGCCAGCCGAATGACAGCAGTTATTGTTGCTCTCGCAGCAGCAGCCACAGCGGCAGAAACCCGCCGACACAATGCCACCATTACTTTCTCCGACTCCTCCCGCTCCCGCTCCCACCTGCATCGCCACCATCGCCGACTTCTGCACCTGCTGCTGCTGCCCGGCCAACCGACTCCTCAACTCCCGCATCATCAAATCACCACCAGCAGCCAGATTCTCAAATTTGACAATAATTACACTCAAATTCTCCGCCACCCCATACGCCTGCGCCACGTCCTGCAGCCGTTTGGCGGCCAGCTGTACATTGCTCTCAGCGGCCCGAATTTCTCGCACCACCACAGCCGGCGTCAGCACCGACCACAGCCGCCGGTTGCCCAGCACCAGAAACTCATCAGCCTCATTGAGCGCGATCTCGCACACCTCCGGATCGGGCAGCACCTCGGGGTAGCTGGCGCTCTGGCCCAGCTGGCGATCGGGCGGCGCGGCTAGATTCAGTGGCGTCGGCGTCAGTTGCACGTGACCATGTCGCCGGATGAGGATGGCCTGAGCCTGACCGACGCTGGCGCAGCGCAGAACGAACCGGCAACGAGACGGAGGCAGATCTGCCGCATTTGTCGTCGTGGCCGCCACTTCGCCCACCTGCTGTTGCTGAGCCACGGACACGTGACACAGCAGAGCGCAAGCTCCCTGCTGCTGGCCCTCTTCGCGCAGTTCCCGATGGGCGGCCAGCAGGGTGTACCGCATATAGCTGGCTGCCGTCTCCTTGACGGTGCGCTCTTCCAGCAGCAGCTTCGGAATGGCCGTCACCAGCTTAGCGGGTTGCAAGCGCGACGCCTCGCCGTCAAACAGGCCGAATAGACCCTCACTGTTGCAGAAGCCGGGCAGCCGGAGTTGCGAAACGAACAGACGGCCACCGGCAGCAGTGCCGGCAGTTTCGCTGAAGCCAAGGCGCCATGGCGGCGCGTGGTCGGCGGAGCTATCCTGATATGATGTCGTCGGAATTGAAGTCACTGTGGGTATCTGTTGGATGTCATTCTGCTTCTGCTGCACGACCACCGGCAAACTGACCCGATTCCTTCCGGACACATCGACCAGACTCATGGCGCGCTGCGCCCGGCACTGCTGCAGCTGTCGCGCATCCACCTGCAGCTGCTGGTTGCACGACAGATCCAGAGCGGTCAGCCGCCGCGGCACCAGCGCCGCAAAGTCGACGCGATCCAGCTGATTGTGCGCCAGATCCAGAGTGCGCAGGGTGTGAACCTGCCCGAGGGCGGGCACCGTCTGCAGCCGGTTGCTGTGCACGCGCAGCGTCCGCAGACGCTGCAGCAGGGCCATTGTGTCGGGCAGATAGAGCAGATTGTTGCCGGACAGGCAGAGCTCTTCGAGACGGGGCCAGAAGCGAGCGCACAGGTCGGGGAAGATGTTGAGGCGGTTGTAGGCGGCGTGCAGGGTGCACAGGTTCGGGAGGGAGGCGAGCGTGTCGTAGGCGTTGTCGCAGAGCAGATTGCTGGTGATGTAGAGGCGTTCGAGGCGATGCGGAGGGTCGTTGGCGTGGGAGGTTGGTGAGACGCAGATGCTGGGCAGGGATTGGAGTCGATTGCTGGACACGTTGAGCGTGATCAGGAGTGGGCAGGCGGCGAACAGATCGTCTGGTAGAGATTCGAGGTGGTTGTTGTGCAGGTGAAGCTGGTGCAGGGGCAGCGTGGTGGAGTGTTGGTGATGATGATGCATCCGCACCGACATGGCGGGCAGTGTGCGGATTTGATTGTAGTCCAGGTGAACGGATTGCAGCTGCGAATGGGGGGCGGAGAACAGGTCGAGCGGGAGGCGGGTGATCTGGTTGTGCGAGGCGAAGAGCGTGTGGAGTTGGGCGCATTGGGAGACCCAGTCGGGAAGGGCGACGAAGCGGTTGTGACAGAGATCGAGGTGGGTGAGGACGGCCGGTGCGGGTGAGACGGAGATTTTGCAGAGATCTGTGGGGGTGAGTGGCGAAAGACGGGTATTTGAATTATTCTGGACCGTTACAACGGGTATCGGGAAGCAAATATTATAGTTTCATAATATTCAGAAATAACGAGATGTTTGAGAACTGCAGATGTTCGATTATATTATTTCCAGAAAGAGTCAAAGCTGTTCAATGTTGTGATTTTCACAATTGATGTCGACTCATAAGGATAGTCGATTCAATGATTCAGTGATTCGACTAATAATATGCTGCATGACGCATAGGAATTTCAAATCCGTTGTTTTCAACATTTGTTTTAAACTTTGTTTAGTTAGAAGTTAAATCAGTAGATGATTTGATATTAAATGTTCCCGCCGACGTCATCATATCGTGTTTTTTAAACTCGTCAAAAGAACTTGTTCAAGTGCTCAGAGCAAACGTTCCGCATAATCCCGAGTGGTTCGTATCTTCACCAAGCCAAATAGACCTCTCTGTAAGTATTGTTCACCAAGCCAAATTGATCTCCCTGTACTTAATGTTGTGAGATTCTTCAAATTACTAATTCAATACCAGAAATCAACAGACCATTGACGATTTCGAGGCAAAAATGAGCGCAGAAATATTTGTTATTCCGCTCGCTATGCTCGAAAAGTATATGAAAAATTCAGCAAAAAGAACGCAATTTTCAATTTTCTTTTTATAAATAAAACTCTTTGTCACGTTCGGTTGAAGCCTTATCACGCTGAGACTAGAGAACCGAATGTCATGAAAGTTGGCTCAGACGTTGAGATCAGACCAAGGATGGTTTGTATACCATAGTTAACTCATTCCCGTTAACCCATTACCGACGAAGTAATTTAAAAAAAAACAAAAAAGTGATATTTTCAAGTGGTCGTGAAATATGTGATGAAATTGATATCGGGTTACGATTATTTTGTATTTTGTATATATCTCACCCTCCCCTACATGTTTAGCCTTTATAAGGGGAGTATAAAAAGGTGACCGGGATCAAAACCAAATTTTTCGAAGCACCACAAACAGTTTTCCCGTTTTTATGCAATGAAATTACTCCATTGCGGAATGGGTTTCAATTTATTATCTATTTGTGTGATATATGAATATGGCGAGACGAAAATCGCCGGGACAATTGTATTGATATTGAATTGAAAAAGGCGAACAAAAATTGTTCAGTTCCAAATTTAATACAAATATTTTGTTTATACAAATATGTTCATTGACTCAACAGATGGAGCAAAAAGATGGAGCACACTGTGTAGATATTAGGAAATATCAGCCATTCAACACTCGCATCGTCTAATGTGCTAATATCTCACCATTGTTGCCGGCCACCAGCGATCGCAACACCCGTCCGTTGAGTGTGATCTCTTTGATTTTGTTGCGTGAGCACTGCAGCGTTTCCAGCTGATCGAGCGCCGACAGGTCGAGGATTTCGATGTCATTTTCGCTGACGTCCAATTGGGTCAGGTACTGTATCGAAGATTATTTTTTTCCAAATTAAACATCAACATAAATTGTAACCAAAACTAAACGTTCGAGACCATGTTTGGAGGACAAGCTATAATAATATGAACATATCAATGATACAGTTTGGTTGAATAAAAATCATTATGTCATAATCAAAACAAAATGTCGTTTGTGAATACTCAAATTAAAGAGAATGGAATTGTTTACGAGTCCTCGACATTCGAAATAAATTGCTTGTATGCTTATTCGTTCGATGATTTCTCCATATTATAACGAAGGTGCCTTGATAAAGGCGAGGTTAGCCCATGAATAGACCTTTCTCTCGCGATTTTGCATGTTATTATAGATTGATGTTTATTGGACAAAACTGTATCATTGTAATGCTCATAGTATTATATCTTGTCCTCTAAACTTGGTCTCAAACGTAAAAAAATCGTTTTTTCATGGTTTGATTGGTGTAGTAGTAATCGCCATCACACTCACGCCATAATTGCCCAGAATGATGCTGCCGCGCAACTGATTCGATCGCAAATTCACTTTGGTCAGCGGTGGATTCAGATGATCCGCATGGTCCTCGGGTAACTGCGATTGCCAGACATCGATACAAATCAGAAAAAACACATCATCATCCAATCCATACGCGCAACACGACCTCGACACACCCGCTCCATCGCTGCCAGTCCGCGCAGCGAACCGCGCAAAATCGAAAATCGAAAGTCACTCGCTCACCATTTGCATGCTGCTGCTGCTGCTGTTGGCCGCCGCCGCGGTCGCCGTCGTCGTCGTCGACGGTTTGCGCATGTTACCGTTGCCGTTGCCGATTCGCGGCTGCAGAAACGCGGGCAATCGCGTCAATCGATTGTGCGCCGCGTTCAGAGTGCGCAACTGCTTCAGGCGACCGACGGTTTCGGGCAGCTCTCGCAGGCCATTGCGTTCGATCAGCAGCTCCTCGAGGCTGCGCGCACAGGCGATAATTGGAGCCCCCAAAATGGGGATGTGAGTCAGCGAGTTAAGCAACACGTAATCGAGTGATAAATCATCGGCGAAATGTGCGGCCGCACACCGCTCTTTTTGTGTGAGTAACGGCGGCTTCGCGATGTCAATGATCCGAGAGTCCGAGAGTGCGACGAGGTTTTGGGTTAACTGACCGCGTCGGATTTTCTTCAAACCTCCGCCGCCGCACCGACCGGCCGACCGATCGCGTGCGATGTTGCAAGATCGCGCACGAACCAGGTGAACGCACTACACGCACGCTACTATTCGAGGTATGCCCGCCCGCACTCGTTCGTGTTCGTTCGAGTAACTGACTGGCCGAGATTCAAAACTACACTAATACGCTAGCACCGACTAGGCGAACCGACAGACCGACAGACCGACCGACCGACCGACTAGTCGCACGACTAGACTCGCCAAAATACACGCGAATGTGCGCGCTTGCTGACTCAGGCTGGCGGCGGGGCTCCATCGAAAAGCGAAACTATAGAAATCCGAAAGGGCCGTGAAGCGGAAATAATGTATGCGCGCGCTCTTCTTCTACTGCGCTGTGCAATATTAGCGTTTTGTAGCAGCTCCATATGGAACAGTGGAGTTTGGCACGCAGAGTAACACCAACGCACGTACGTAAAAGCATGCATGAGTCTTTATGTGCAGAGTTCTCTCTGGGCGACTATGGCTTCAGAATTACCAAACGATCGCTGCTACTGTGGCAGCATGTCGGTATTGCGAGGATGGCCCGGTAGTTTGGGAGCAATGCTATGCCATCGGATCGTCAAACGTTGCATCGAAAAATCGTTATAGCATGCTCATTTGTGAACATTACTATAACTTGATTTTCGGCAGTATATATTGAAAAGAGCTTGTAATTTCCTAGAGACCATTCTTATGAACCAACAACTTTACTTTTCTCAACGAACTAGCGTAATTCTCAACAACTGGAATGTTCTCAACTTCAAGCTTTTTCAGATATGTCTGGAGTGAGGACACGCAAACGGTGGCCCGAATGGTACGAATTCTAAGATATACAGGGTGACCAAAAATAACCCGGACAACATTAGGGCCAGCCAGCCATGCTGGTTACTTATCGCAGCACATTTTTTTGCCCTTGCTGTATTTTCTGAGATTGAATGTATTTGACATTTCGTCAAGACCCAGTTAGAAGCGACCCTTCGCGAAAAAAAGAAGTGCTATTTTGAAACTTCTTTCAGTGATCGGAGCTGAAAATAGAAATTTGTGAACATATGATCAAGGCATACAAGCCACAAAAAGTGCAGCGCCTCACTTTTGAAAACAAGCGGCCTCTAACAAATAAATAAAATACGTCTGCCGCTGCTCGGAAATTTGAGTGTATTGCATTCGAAGACAAGAAAATCCTCAATGTTGAACAAAGGCACAATCATTGCATTGGACGTCCCAGCAACTCTGCAGTTGTTGAAAATCGTCAAAACCCGCTGTCCGTCACTGTTAGGTCTGGTATTTGCGTCTAAAAATGCCTTTTTTCGTGGAAAAGGTCTAAAAATTAACCAAGAATTATCGACCAGACCTTTTTTCAGGGCGTCATGCTTCCGTTGGCACAGCAGCACTTTGACGTCGCACTTGAGACATTCTAGAAGGACACAGCGCCTGTCCACGAGGCCAAATTTATAAAGGCGTGAAAAAGAAACTTTTTCTTGATTTTATATCCTCTGCAGAATGGTGCCCTACTCGGCCGATCTGAATCCGATTGATTACAGTGTGTTTTCGATTTGTCGGTCAAGGACGTGTTTAAAGACTCACAAAATGTTGGAGGCCTTGAACCAATCATTGAGGCTGGAAAGGGTCGTTTATCGGAACAATAGGTGCGGCTAAACGCACAAATCCTCGCGGATAGTTTTTGGCTGTACATCGCCACTCGCCTCTCAAGGAAGCCACTACGGAACGGAATAGATATTTTTAAAGCCTATGGTTGAATTGAAGTTTAATTGAAGGAATTACGCTACAAAAAGTTTGTCCGGGTTAATTCTGGTCACCCTGTAATAGCACGCTTAATCAAATGGTATAAGTTGATACTTTGGTACATTTACTACGACTTTCTATTGATGATCATCATAGAAATGAAGAGATTATATTTGTATAATGAAATTAGACATTACCTACATTAGACATTACCTACAATTCAAACTTTGTACTCTTTTATGTTATTATTTTATTTTATAATACAATAACATTTTCCTCGATTATATAGGTTATAATTTGTTTTACATCTCGTGATCATACCCCGATCTTCCGGGCCCTAGTTATGGTATATGGTACCTTACTCGTCTTCGTCGTAGTCGTCGGTGCGCAAGCAACCGGAACACGCTTCGCTGAGCGTGTGCGCACGCCTTCCTGTTCGTTACTCGCTCAAGACACGAGTTCAAACGAAACCATCATTCAACATAAATACGCTGCTGCTGCTGAACGTTGAGACGACGTGAGCGAGCACTACGCTGAGCACAGTGTTGGGTATTTTTTCGACACAAGTCGAATGCGAATGTGAATAACAAACGTTCAACGTGCGATCGCAGCTCTTCTTCGGCGGGCACAGGTATTGTACAATATGCGTATGCAAGCGAGTGCACGTTTATACATTGCGGTACATTAGTATGTGTGGTCGATGCTTATCGCTTTATGGCCGCCACAAGTGCACAGAAATATAACAACTCCACACTAGAAACACGACCACGATCATGTTCGCGTCGTGTCGTTGGGACACCCGCACAGAGCTAATGATATCTGACTGCTGGCAATCGCGCGTGTTCGCTGTTTTCGACTGAAGCGATTCGCACGAATCGCGTATTGGCAAATGCCCCCGCACCAGCACGCGAATTAGTGTAATTCGAGTAATTCTAAACTATCAATTAGTTGACTTGACACGCAAACGATCAGCTAGTCCACCGATTCCAACGCAAAAAAACATATAGTGAACATATCGTTAGAATGTGGCTTGGGGACCATCAAACTTGTTCACCTGTTGACTAGATAATCATGCTCAACAATCTATGTTTCCACGTGTCTTACCACTTTTTGGAGGACGAATATGATGATTTTATAAATCCAATGATGCAGATTTGGTGAATGAACATCTTTCTATTGTCACTCCAGTAGATAGATATTTTCTTATTCCAAATACGAAACTCACAAGAGAAGAGTACGTAGTTGATGGAAGCAAACAAGGAGTGCTTTTCATGGTAGAAACTAGGTGCCGAATAAACACGTGTGTCAGGATTCTTGGCAATCTGACCTGTGGCAAAAAATACGAGTAGTCCAAGATTGAGTTTCTGTATTGGAATATCGAAATATGGCATCGTTGACTGGCTTTGATGAGACAAAACTGTCGTAACTGGCGATGTGAAAATATACGACTTTTAGTACGGAGAGTAAAATAAAATATTTCTCCCCAATCTGAAAATACGTATTCGTCATCGGTATGAAGGACATAACTTTTCACTGGAGTTACTCAGAACACACCAACGAACGTGAATGAAATTGTGTACACATCCTAGCCAATACAGAAAATATGTCCAATTGATACACGCTTATCACATACCTCTCCAAACGCCACACATCCGCCGGCAGCGCAGCAATAGCATTGCTTCCGACGTCCAGCACGCGCAGATCCTGCATTGCTAGCAGCGGTCCGGGAAATTCGACGAACCCGTTGCCGGGCAGCCGGAGCACGCGCAGCCGCCGCAATTCGGCGACTGTGCGCAACCCAATGGTTTGCAGTTGATTCTGACCGGCACGTAATTCGGTGGCGTGCTGCATCGATTTCAGCACGGCATCCGGAATGGCTTGGAGGCCGGAGCCGCCGATGTCGATGCATCGGGCGCCTGCGGCGAAGGTGGAGGATGTGGAGGCTGCTGGTGATGTATCATCGTTGTCGTTGTCGTCGTTAGCGTAGATCATTGTGGTGTGGTTGCTGGCCTGTACAGTGGACGTGGTGCACATTATAGAATTCAAATTAAAATGTGAATAGGCGAATTATGAAGGGACAGGGCATTTGAAATCAATTGTTCATTCTATCTATCTTGGCAGAAAATGTTTGTCAATGTTACATTTTGTCAATGTAACAACCCCAATTAGAACTTAAACCATGCATGATATTTCACTTCTTTCATGTTTTGTGGGAAAAGTCACAGAAACAATTTCTTGATGCAACATGTATACAAACAAATCAATTGATGAACGTCTCTCTTTCAACTTAAAACTATCGATCGAAAAAGCATGTGCAATCGGACACTTTCCGTCGAACTTGAGGTGGTACTTTCCTATTGATTTTCAAAAACTAATATATTTGAGTTATCCAATTTTTATCCCCACCTTTGGTCTATGCAAAGTTTTATTTTATATAAATTACGGCACTCGGCTAGAATCGTAAAACCGAAGAAATGTTTTACGTCGTTTCAAAATGTGTGCCCCTTCAATCGGACACTTTTCTTCAAGAGCCTGCGTTACACGATATTCGACAAACAATAAAAATATATCAATAAAAATATATCAACTAGATCATGTCCCGTTCTTCATGTTTGTAGAACATCTTTTTTTTGTAGAAATTATTCATCATTGTTTTTCAGTGAAAACTGCCATGATATATACGAAGCATGTTTGACGCATGTAT
>JANTBZ010015107.1:0-13996 GCA_024741255.1 Exechia fusca
TATTCTAATCCAATGTAACCCCCGTCTTCAAGTACCTATAATTTAAAAGGAGGTCTTATGCTCTGGGATTTTTTTCACATCATATTGTACAATCGTATATGCCTTTCTGTGATTGCACATCACAATTAAATGAGGAATTTGAAACATGACCATAACGGTTTTCATGGTCATATTTAAATATTTCTTAATTTGACAATGGCATAGCGATTTAATGAATGAGCTGATACGGTTGAGCATAAAGTGTGTCGATCAGTGTATATTATAAATATGAGTTTATAATTGTGTTCGTTTTAATCGAGAAAACTGGTAATTATACAATAACGATGAAAAATATAACTTAATTTTATACGTGTAGACAAATTGTGGCGAATATTCTCGGTAAAGACATCGATCGACCAATCTATGTTTAATTTCGACCAGTTTGGTCGGGTTTTGCGATTAGTTTAGTGAAGCAAATTCATTTCTAAAAGTTTTCGTACTATCGATATGTTTATCCAGAATTCATAACATTACCAAGCACTTTTTCGATACGTCGATACGTTCATACGATTCGCATGCCAACGAAGTTCCACAATTCCCAACAATCATTTCAATACATATTCCCCTCTCCATTCCTCCCACAGTTTGCCGCCCAATAATCGCTGGTCACTCAACAACGTGCCAAATGGCCAGAAATCACCCAAACACTGGGACAAGCCCCGACCCCTACCGCAATGTCCCGCTCTTCACAACGCTCGCACCGACATCTCCACCGGCGACGAGTTCGCCCGCTTCGACTTCCAGCCCGAATGGATGAAATCCAAAGAGTACTGGGACCGCACCTTTGAGGCGCGCTTCGAGGAGCTACGCAAAGACCCCGCTCGGCCGCCGCTCAAGGTCATCATCGTGCCGCACTCACACAACGATCCGGGCTGGCTGAAGACCTATCTCAACTACTTCCAGTCGGACACTCGTCAGATCCTCAACTTTGTCATCACCAAGATGCACGAATTCAGCGACATGACGTTTATCTGGTCGGAAATCTCGTTCCTGCAGCTGTGGTGGGACCAAGCACATCCGACCAAGCAGCGGGCGCTGCGCCAGCTCATCGATCAGGGTCGCTTCGAGATCACCACCGGCGGCTGGGTGATGACCGATGAGGCCAATGTGCATGTGTACGCAATGGTCGACCAGCTGATCGAGGGTCACCAGTGGTGTCGCACCCATCTGAACTACACGCCCGTCAGCGGCTGGTCCATCGATCCGTTCGGCCACGGCAGCACGGTGCCCTATCTGCTGTCGGCCAGCGGCTTCGAGGGCACGATCATCCAGCGGATTCACTACGCCTGGAAACAGTGGCTGGCCAAGCGACAGCAGGGCGACTTCATGTGGACGCCGTCTTGGAAGACGGTCGGCGCAGACTCGGAGCTGGCCCAACAGCGACCCGACAAGCGAGGCGGAGCCCTGCTCACGCACAACATGCCCTTCGACATCTACTCGATCAAACACTCGTGCGGACCGCATCCCTTCGTCTGTCTCAATTTCGACTTCCGCAAAGTGCCCGGCGAGTACACTGAGTACTCGATCAAGGCGCAGTTCATCACCGACGAGAACGTCGAGGCCAAGGCCGATCTGCTGCTCGAGCAGTACGCGCGCACCGCCTCGCTGTTCCCGCACAACGTGGCGCTGATCCCCGTCGGCGATGACTTCCGCTACAATCGAGAGCGCGAAGTCGAGCAGCAGTACACCAACTACAAGCGACTGATCGACTACATTCGTGCCCATCCGGAGCGCTACGCCAACACCGAGATCGGCTTCGGGCTGCCGAGGGATTATTTCCGCGCCATCGAGAAGCGCCAGGCTGGTGCGTTTCCGTCGCTGCGCGGCGACTTCTTCGTGTACGCGGACATCTTCACCGAGGGCCGACCGGCCTACTGGTCCGGCTACTTTGCGACGCGCCCGATGTACAAGCTGCTGTCGCGCGAGCTGGAGGCGAATCTGCGTGGGCTCGAGATGCTGTTCACGGTTGCGTACAATAGGGCCCGCCAGCTGGGGCGCTCGAATGCGCTGCGTGTGTTCGAGAAGAACTACGAGCAGATGATTGCGGCCCGCCGGAATTTGGGACTGTTCCAGCATCACGATGCGATCACGGGCACGTCGAAGGCGAATGTGATGCACGACTATGGGTCGCGAATGTTCGAGAGCCTGCAGGATGTCGTGAAGTTGCAGGAGAGCGCCATCGAGATGCTGCTGCAGCAGACTGATGAGGGCAACGGAACCGGCGGTGGCGGCAGCACTGAACACGGATTCGTGCTGGCCGAACTGGAGCGCGAGTCATACAATAAGATGGCGCGCAAGACACCGATCGTGCTGGCGGCACCAGCGTCCGCTCCGGCAACGAACGACAGCGCCGAACCTCCGACCGTGGCGGCCGGCGCCGATTTCGTGGTGTACAATTCGCTGGCGCAGTCGCGATTGGAAGTGGTGACGCTGCGCACGCTGGTGCCCAATGTGGAGGTGTTGGACGCGGCCACCGGTAAACGGCTGCCGATTCAGGTGAATCCGGTGTGGAATATATCGGACAGCAGCAGCAACAGTGGCGGCATGGGAACCGGGTCCGATGCGGGCCGTTATCAGATTCGCGTCAGTCAGCGACAGTTTGAGGTTCTCTTCGTCGCCCGACTTCCGGCACTCTCGTTGCGCACGTTCACCGTGCGCCAAACGGCGGCCAACGAGCTGGATCGCCTGGCCACGGTCTACTGCACCGATTGCACGGACCCAACGAAGGAGAACGGCCAATCGGCGCCTCGCCAAGCGTTCGATATCCGCGCCAAGCAGCCGGGCGACATTCAGCTGGAGAACGGGCACATGCGGCTGCTCTTCGACGAGCTCTCGGGCTTCCTCAAGTCCGTCACGCACAAGAACGCCGGCCGAGCCATTCAATGCGCCGTTCGCTTCGCCGCCTACCGCAGCGCCCAGTTCCACTCCGGCGCCTATCTGTTCAAGGTCGATCCCAACCAGCAGTCTGGCGATGGCGAGCGCGACATCCTCGAGGCCTACCGCTCGGATGTGCGCATCCTGATCACATCGGGTCCGGTCGCGAGCGAGGTGACCGTGGTGTACGGGGCGCTGCTGGCGCACACGATGCGCGTGTTCAGCACGAAGACTGCCCTGGATAGGGCGATCTACATCGAGAACGACATCGACTTTGAGCCGCCGCCAAAGAACCGCGAGACGGACATGTTCATGCGGTTCGTGACGGACATCGAGAACAGTCGACCGGCGGCGGCAGGGGCAGGGGCAGCGGCCAGCGGTGGTGCGACGGAGTTGCCCGAATTCTACACCGATCAGAATGGCTTCCAGTTCCATCGGCGCGTCAAGGTGCCGGCGATCGGGGTGGAGGGCAACTATTATCCCATCACGACCGCTGCCTTCATGCAGGACGACCGACTGCGGCTGACGCTGCTGACAACGCACGCGCAGGCGGCTGCAAGTCTAGAGCCGGGCCAGATGGAGGTGATGCTGGACAGGCGTACGTTGTACGATGACTATCGCGGGATGGGCGAGGGAGTGGTCGATTCGCGACTGGCGAGACATCGGTTCTGGATGCTGTTGGAGGAGTTTGAAACGGACACGCTGGAGCAGAAGGAGAAGGAGGCTGCAGCCGCCGAGTACGCTCTGCCCAGCGGGTTCGCCAATCAGCTGAGCAATGCTCTCAACTATCCGGCAGCGGTGTACTTCATCGAGGCGAGCGCCGAGCCGACGGCGGCGGCCGCTTCTCGGCGTAAGTTGCGCCCGGATGTGCGGCTGCTGCGCGAGCCGCTGCCGTGCGACGTGCATCTGATGACGTTGCGCACGCTCACCGATCCGGAGTTGCCGCTGTTCCCGTCGGCGGCGGCACTGATGGTGCTGCAGCGGCAGGGCCGATCGTGCCGGGCGCTGAAGCATGGCGCCGGCGATGACGGCTGTGCGGAGGCGCAGGAGTTGGAAGCCACGGATGTGGTGGAGGGTGTTCAGCTGTTTGGCGGAGTGCGGGTGGAGCGGATGCAGAGTGCGCTGCTGACGGGCCTGCGGCTGCACGAGGAGGTGCTGCGGTGGTCGGAAGTGCGCCTGGACCCGATGGAGATGCGGACGTTGAATGTGTCGTTTGCGGGTGCGGCGGCTGGATCGTGAATATGTGGAGGATCTGCGGACTGATACACAAACACACACACAAAGTTGAGCTTACCAACGGACACGGGCAGCAGTGACTGGCGGGGTGTAGTGAAGTAGCTACTAGTAGGTACACATTTGTTATGAATGTTTGTAGCGGACGCGAATCCTGATGAATGTGATTTATGATTTTAAGTACAAATGCGTGCAGCGATGGAATGCATGAGGACACGGTAATTGAACAAACCCCTAGCGTGACTGTATAACAATTCTTACCGAACAAACGACACACAAATGCGACATATACACTATAGGCTTTAGGCGTAAGTGTTCCAACAGGCAGTTCTAGTGTAGAATAATATTGTTAATTTAAGATAAATCTTGCATTTGTGTTGGTGCATGTTCACGTAAAGTATACCTTGTATCGAATAGTGACAAGTCCCTTCGTCGTCCCATTCCAGCCTTAATATATTGCATGCTACTACATATTTGCATATGTGTGTTCATTATGGTTTTTTAAATGTAATCTGTTAGAATAGAACGCAACTGATTATAACCGAGTGCAGCATAAATCCCAGGCACTAAATGGTATTGTCGAATTTTGCATCGGAGAGATCTCGGACATATTAAACACATGATCACACAGATAACCAATGTCTTTAACATTATATGAATGATGAATAAATATAGATTTTAATTAGCATTTTCAATCGGAAGTGCAAACGAAACCACCTTCGTTTGATTCAATAATATCGCACATGATAGAGAAGCAACAAATTGAATGGTTTAAAGTTTTAACACATTGTGGACCATCGAGCTAAGCCATCAAGATCAACTATCAACATGTTTCACAACATTCTTGCCATTAAAATTGGGGTATAATATGCTTCAACATATTTTGCAGTATATTTCACAAAAAATACGAAGTTTCAATCGGTGTCCACTTGCTCACAGAAATAACCGAACTTTTTGTCGCACTCCATATCGTCCCAATTTCCCTCAAAGTTCGCCTTGATGATCAAACAATGTTGCGAACCTCCGCTATTGTTTGGCTCGCCTTCCTGCCAGTTTGACCAATCCATCGGAGCGCCAGTGGACATCCAAACGAAACTTTTGCCAGCTGACAAATTGGAAGCTCCCAACCAAATGTGTACGTCTTCGACACCGCGCTGCTCGACGATTTTGTATACGGTTTTCATTTTGTCTTTGCTATCGACGACAGCCAGACGTTTGCCTTCGCGCTGGCACGCTTCGTAAGCATCATTCCAGCTGATCTTAGCTGGACGGTACTCGAAGGAACTGTCAGCTGTCAGGTAATGGTAATAGCCAATAGCATATTTATCATATATGGATTGGACATTAATTTGCATATGAATTTCCGATAATAACGTACCTCGAGATTGAACTGAAACATCATTTCGCTGCGTTCCGATTGGGATTGGTAGGATGTGTCCAAATGCATCAACGGCCAAAACCACGACTAACGTAATTAAAAATAGAGCACGCATAATTGAAGTAACTTATACCGCAGATTGTTGATATTGTTTAAACGTATGGCGGGACGAAGATATATTTGCGTGGTACGAATGAAAGCAAGAGACTGAATGATGATTGTGGCGAGTGTATCGAAGTATTTATACTCTACTATAATCCTACAGATAATGGACACCTCATTGACCTTTGGGGACTGCCCAAAGCGCATCATGAAGCAGAGTGCAGTTGGGAATTTCTCGTTATTAAAATCGACCTTTAGGCTGGTTCAAATCGGGAGAATAATGAGAATAATGAGTAATGAGAAGAAAGTGTGTGTGCTACTTAGAACAATGTATATGTGCGATACGAGATATAATTAAAGAAATATGAGTATGTAAGATTTACTCCAAGTATCAACCAAGAGCGTTTACAAGAAAGAAATTGGTTTATTCAAATAACATGAGTACAATTCATTATACACAGTCTACGCAACACGTTTCGTAATTTCACTTACAGTTGAACACTTGTAACAGTTCAAACTCCGTTCAATGGTTTTATCTTACCACTAAATTTTATCTTTAAAAAATCGTAGTTGAAAGTTTTGTTGTTTTGTTGTTGACTTGCAAACATAATGTATGGAAAAAAAACCTCAGAGTTTTTATTCCGAAAACTTTATTTTCGACTAACAAACGTTATCTTCGCTGTCGTGCATGTGTGTGCGTTTCGTGTATGTGTGAGCTTCGAAAGCGAATGTGTTGTTCCGAATGCTTTGCCCGCATGTGTGAGTTCATGTGCGAGAGAAAGATAGAAATATCAACATCAACACTGTGTGCCGATAAATGTCGAGTTTCGGTTTCGAGTTCAGTCTCTTCAAGTGGTTCGTAGGAACAAGACATCAACTTGGTATGCAAATAATTCCGCGATTGTATAAAGAAACTGGGCAATGTGCAACTGATCGAATATCACATTCAAATATAATTGTGTTGCAAAAACAGAATATTTAATCCGGTTGTATCGTTCAGGATATAAAAGCACAATGCGAAACCCATCCCCAACATATACAGCACTTAACAGTCTAACGCCAGATTCGGCCAGACAAGCGTCGGCAACAACAACCAGCAAACGTGTAACTGGCGCGTGTAGACAGACATACAAGCGAGAGTACAAGGTCACAGTTGGACATAGAGTATGTTGGAGTGCTGTGGTATTTGAAAACGTCGTGTCTACCGTCTGCACTATAAACAAAATTCAAAGATTTGGATGAACATTCAACTTTATCCATTTTATAGAAAATTAGCATATTTATGCACCGTGCTGGTGAAATGTTCTTCATTTACCACCTCTTACTCTAGCTGACGCATTTTTCGCGGCTTAGCAAAAATTGCACACCCACATTTGGCGGCCGCGTATCGTCAGCGTGTATTCGCATACGCATGCACGAGAACGGCAAGAGCTCGATTTGTTGTCATTTGATTTGCAGTCGAAGTCGAATACGTGTCGGCAGCAGTAAAGCTTCGTTCTATAACTAATATAACGTTGTCACGTATTAGCAGCTACCACAGATTGCCGTGAATTTTCCTTGTGCCTCATCGGCTCTGAGTGTATGTTTTTGTTATTATATCTGTTATCTGTTTTACAAAATACCGATAATAAAATTCAACCAATATTCTGTCAACTACTCATTTCACAGAATTGGACTACGATGTGACTGTTTGAAACCTGTAGCCGTCCCTTCGTCTGTTCCACCGCGGCTTCGCCAATTTATCGCGCCTTCAATTTTATGCATTTCGACCGCTACTAATCAACCAACAACCCTCTGTCCAAACACTGCGGACAGCCTCCAACCGGCCTCCAAACTAAATGGATTCACATCGACCGTGAATTCAAGCCAACTCGACCGACACGACGACAGCAGAAAGTGTTGAACGTCATGTCTCTGAAACTGTGTCGCCGTCGCTCGGTGTGCTGCTTCGGACTGCTGGTCGCCGTCACAACTATCCTGCTGTGCGTGTACTATGTGACGACGGTCGGTGAAAATGAGCAGCATACACCGGAGCATAATCATCAGGAAGAGCAGACGCAGCAGAAGGCGCAACAGCTGAACGCGCAGCAATCGAAAGTAGTGGACATTGCGGATGAGACATCTTCTTTGCAGAAGTTGCAGTAAGTTCAAAATTCTATAACAAAATGGCTATTATATCAAACAAGCTTATCAATGCGTGTGTGAAACGAAATGCTGGGAAAAACATCTCTCATCTCTCAAATTAAAATTACTTCTCAACCTCGCTTTCAGACCCGAGCCCGACACCCTCCGGGAGATCCACGTCCCTCCTCCTACCGCCGAAGAAGCGCCACATGAACCCCAATGCCCCGTTCTCCGCACCACTCCCGTCGACATCCGCACCGGCGACCAATTCGCCAGCTTCGACTTCCAGCCCGCCTGGATGAAGACCAAAGAGTTCTGGGACCACACGCTCGAATCCCGCTACGCGTCGCAGCGCAACAACGCCACCAAACCGCCAGTCCATATCATCATCGTGCCGCACTCGCACAACGATCCGGGCTGGCTGAAGACCTACTCCGAGTACTTCCAGTACGACACGCGCCAGATCCTCGACAATGTCATCTCGCAGATGCACCAGTTCACCGACATGACGTTCATCTGGTCGGAGATCTCGTTCCTGCAGCCGTGGTGGGACCAGGCGAATGCCGCTCAGCGGAAGAAGCTGCGTCAGCTCATCGATCAGGGCCGCTTCGAAATCACCACCGGCGGCTGGGTGATGACCGATGAGGCGGCGCCGCACGTGTACGCGATGGTCGACCAGCTGATCGAGGGTCACCAGTGGTGTCGCACGCATCTGAACTATACCCCGACTACTGGTTGGTCGGTGGATCCGTTCGGTCACGGCAGCACGGTGCCCTATCTGCTGGCGGCCAGTGGATTTGAGGGCGCCATCATCCAGAGGATTCACTACGCCTGGAAGCGCTGGCTGGCCGAGAAGAAGCAGGGAGATTTTGTGTGGACGCCGGCATGGCAGCATGGAGCTGTGGATGGCAAGCAAAGGCCAGCGGGAGCGCTGCTGACGCACAACATGCCCTATGATTTGTACTCGATCAAGCACTCGTGCGGACCGCATGCGGCCGTCTGCCTGAACTTTGACTACTACAAGAAGCCCGGCGAGTACACCGATGCCCGAGGTCAGACGGTGACCGATGCCAATGTCGAGCTGCAGGCCGATCTGCTGATGGAACAGTACGCAAGGACGGCGTCAATGTTCACGCATAACGTGGCGCTGATCCCGCTGGGCGATGACTTCCGGTACAACTACCAATACGAGATGGAGCAGCAGTACACGAACTACAAGCGGTTGATTGAGTATGTGCGCAAGCATCCGGAGCGCTATGGCGGAGCACAGATCGGCTTTGGAGTACCGAGGGACTATTTCCGGGAGATTGAGAAAAGAGAAGCCGAGACAGGCAAATTTCCGTCGTTGAGCGGCGATTTTTTCGCCTATGGAGATGTGTATGTGTCCGGAAAGCCTGCCTATTGGACCGGTTACTTTGCAACGCGACCCAGTTACAAGCTGCTGTCACGCGAGCTCGAGGCCAATCTACGAGCGACAGAGCTTCTGTTCACGGTGGCCTTCAATCGGGCCAGACAGTTGGGCCTGCCGTTGGGCCGGTTCGAACGCGGCTTCGTCGAGTTGGTGGCGGCGAGGAGGAATCTCGGTCTGTTCCAGCATCACGATGCCATCACGGGTACCTCCAAGGATTACGTGATGCAAGACTACGGCAATCGGTTGTTCGGAAGTGTCAGGGATGTGGTGAGGTTGCAGGAGCGGGCGATCGAAGTGCTGTTGCAGCCGACCGAAGCCAAGGCATCCGCCGAAGGATTCGTCTCGGCCGAACTGGAACGGAAGTCTTTCGATCGATTGACGCGTCAGCGACCGATCGAGATGAAAGCAGCAGCAGAGCAAGGAACCAACTTTGTCGTCTACAATTCACTGGCGCAGTCGCGTCTCGAGGTCGTACGACTACGGTCTCCAGTTCCAAATGTCGAGGTGCTGGACGCCAGCACCGGCGAGCGGGTGGCTGTCCAAGTTGGCCCAGTGTGGGACATCTCCGGCGGAAGTGGCTACAGCAGCAAGATGGAGATCCGTATGAGCCAGACCGAATTCGAAGTACTGTTTGTCGCCCGACTGGCGGCCACATCGCTGCGCACGTTCACCCTTCGCCAGACGGCCGAACAGCAGCTCGATCGACGCTCGACGGTCTACTGTGCGGATTGCTCGCCGGAGACCGGAAGTCAGGCGTTCCGCGTGCGCGCCTCCCAGCCGGGCGACATTGACATCGAGAACGCGCACATGAACGCAGTCTTCAACGGGAGCACCGGCTTCCTCAAGTCCGTTCAGCACAAGAACGCCACCGAGGTGCCGGTCCGCATGCAATTCGCCGCCTATCGCAGTGCCAAGCACGAGTCCGGAGCGTATCTGTTCAAGCCGGAGCGCACTCAGACGGCCGGACACGGCGGTTTCGACATTCTGGCGCTGCATCGCCCGAACGTGCGCATTGTGGTCAGCACTGGGCCGTTGGCTAGCGAAGTCCGCGTCGTCTACGGGCCGCTGCTGGTGCATACGGTTCGCCTGTTCCGGACGCAGACTGCCCTAGATCGGGCCCTCCAGATCGACAACGATGTGAACTTTGAGGCACCGCCGAAGAACTACAACACGGAGATGTTTATGCGAGTGGTGACGGAGTTGGCGAATGGAGAGGAGCCAGAGCGACCCGTTTTCTACACCGATCAGAATGGCTTCCAGTTCCACAGGCGCGAGAAGGTGCCCGCCCTCGGAGCGGAGGGCAACTACTATCCGATCACGACGGCCGCGTTCATGCAAGACCAGAGTCGAAGGCTGACGCTGCTGACGACGCACGCTCAGGCGGCTGCCAGTTTGCGAAAGGGCGAGATGGAGGTGATGCTGGACCGAAGGACGGTGCACCATGATTCGCGCGGACTGGGCGAGGGAGTGCTGGATTCGCGGCTGACGCGTCATCGGTTCTGGTTGCTGGTGGAGGAGTTTGCGGCGCCGGATCAGGCGGCCAACGACCCGGAGCAATACGAACTGCCCAGCGCGTTCGCCAATCAGCTGAGCAACGGGCTGAACTATCCGGCAGCGGTGTACTTTGTCGGCGAGTCAACGGAAAACAGTCCTCTGCGATCGGAAGTGAGGCTGCTGAGCGAGCCGCTGCCGTGCGACGTGCATCTGATGACTCTGCGCACGTTGAGCGATCCGGAGATGCCGGCGTTCCCGGCGGCGTCGGCGCTGATGGTGCTGCAGCGTCAGGGCAGATCGTGCCGGGCGTTGCGATTTGGGGCGGATGCGGATGGATGTGCGAATGAGCCGGAAGTGGATGAGTCAGCGGAGACAGAGACGACGAAGACGAGTGCAGTGGAAGGTGTTCAGCTGTTCGAGGGAGTTAGCGTCGAGCGCGTTCGAAATGCTCTTCTGACGGGACTAGGGCTGAAGGAGGAGGTCAAGCAATGGTCCGAAGTGCAACTGGAGCCGATGGAGATGCGCACGCTGAGCGTATCGTTTGCGGAGGCAGCGTAAATGCGCAAGATACGAATTGATATTCGCAGCGATGGACAAAAGGCGACTCTACTCTTTACCAAAATACGTTACACACTTACAATATTATATTAGACTGTAGATTTGTGCGTGTGTGATTTTACGAAATAATATTCTTGGTATTTGTAGGCAGCCGAATTGATCGAACATAGCCTTTCAACGTGCTTTCGTCTCACTCACCAGATCTGATTAGCGTGAATGTATATTTTAATACAGACTTTGGAACACCACAAGAATCTCTCAGTGTTATCAATAAGAAATACAAACACATAAAAACGCTATTGTGTTATCAGTTACACAGAAACACGACGACTACCTCATACATACATTTCGGGAAACAAGTGTCAAGTGGAAATGGAGTGCCTTGCGACAAAGATCCCATATAATATGCCCTCATATAGTCATTGTAGTAAGTCTGTTAGGTGTATCAAATAATATATGCTTCCATCGATTAATAAAAATGAATGTTCTCAGTGTTAGCATGCACCCTAAACTTCAATCTACACACCGTAGCGCCAAATCGTGTTGTTTCGTATTTTATAAATACCGCATTATAATTCGTTTATCAAAAAGTAATTTGCTTGCACTTTAACAATCATCATCACTACTGCAGCTGAGCGCCAATAAAAGAGACAAAGAACCACAATCGCTTACAGCTTCTCGATCATCTCCGGCACCGCCTTGAACAGATCCGCCACCAGACCGTGATCGGCAACCTGGAAAATGGGCGCATCGGCGTCCTTGTTGATCGCCACAATGGTCTTCGAGTCCTTCATGCCAGCGAGATGCTGAATGGCTCCCGAGATGCCGACGGCGATGTACAGCTCCTGCATGGGACCAATGAATAGAGTATTAGACGATGGGGCACAAAGAATGGGACAATTTTAAGGGGATAAACAATATGATATCGCGAAATTTAAGAAATCGTCTTTCGATAGGTGATACATCTTTATGTCTAGCATCAATAATTAATTTGGAAGGTATATCCAATAAGGCGAACGTGAAGGAATTAATGGAACGTTAAGTCACGATATTCGAAATTATATAAGACATCAAACAAATAACGAATAGAGAATAACTTACATGTTATGGACGAATGTTCGAAATACTATATTTAACAACTCACCGGCGCCACAATCTTGCCCGTCTGTCCGATCTGCAAATCGTTCGGCACATAGCCTGCATCCACGGCCGCTCGGCTCGCTCCCACCGCGCCGCCAAACTTATCCGCCAGATCGTACAGCATCTTGAAGTTCTCGCCCGACTTCAGACCCCGTCCGCCGGCCACAATAGCCTTGGCGGCCGTCAGCTCCGGCCGATCGGACTTGGTCAGCTCCTGGCCGACAAACTCGCTGGCCTTCTGCGCATAATCGCCGGCCGGCGCCTGCTCGATGGGCGCCGAGCCGCCCTCGGCGGCCGCCTCGAAGTTCGTGCCACGAATGGTGAGCACCTTCACCGCATCCTTGGCGCGCAGCGTCTGAATAGCGTTGCCCGCATAGATCGGACGCACGAACGTGTCGGGCGACTTGACCTCGACGATCTCGGAGATGGGCGAGACGTCCAGCAGGGCGGCCACGCGCGGCGTCAGATTCTTGCCGAATGCGGAGGCGCCGGCAACGATGTGCGTGTACTTGCCGGCCGCCTGGGTGGCCAGCACCAGCGGGGTCAGCGCCTCGGGCAGGAAGCCCTTGAACGCGGGCGACTCGGCGACCAGGACGCGAGTGACGCCCGCGAGTTTGGCCACCTCGGCGCTGGCCGCCGAGCAGCTGGTGCCGGCGACCAGGACGGTGATGTCGCCGCCGATTTTCGAGGCAGCGGTGATGGCGTTGCGCGTGATGGGCGCCAGATGGGCGTCGTTGTGCTCGGCAATGACGAGGGTGGACTGGAAGCGCTGCAGCTGGAGTTGGGAATGGAGATGGAAGATGATAAGATATGGGTACAGGCGGAGCGGGGGATTGGTGAAGGTCGTGCACGCGAGAAGGGTTAGGGTTAGATGCGGGCGGCGAAGACGATGCGGTGCGCAATTCTGGTGGTATGTTTGTTTGCGATTTAGATGCTTGCAATCGTACGACGATGGGGGCTGCCAACTTACCAGCGACGACTTGTACAGGATCTGGGAGCGCGTGGCGAACATGTTGTGTCCGGAATGGGGGATTACGATGAGAGGTGGAGCGAGTTTTCCGCGCGTCGGCGAGTTGAGATGAAAAATAAACCTGCGTAGCAGCGAAAAACAGCGATCGCGATTTTGATATCAAAGTCCACCGAATATACGAGCATACAGAAGTTAACGAGAGAGAGAGAGAGAACTTTAAAAACGTCAAAACAGAGCGTCAGTGCGTCAGCTGCTGCGTTGTCGAGTGGCGGCGATGTGAGACCATGTGGATGATTTGTGGATAGAGGGAATGTAGGCGTTTTGTGCGATGGTTTGATTTAGGTTGATGCATCCATATAAATTCTATATTGACGTCAAAGCTATTCGTGATGATGTCCATGATAGTTCGGACACTCGATCGTATACCTTTCTTTATCATTTTTCAGACGTTTGCCAATGTTTTTTTAAATGGATTTTTTAAAATTATTATTCTCTGAAGTTTAGATTATATCTTGAAAGAAAATTCCATTGATACAATCCTATACCCGAGCAACAATTCCACGAGTCGCCGACGGTCGGCGACTCGCAAACGGGTGGCGAGTCCCTTGGGCGCCGACGGCCTTTGTCCCGGGCGTATGGTACCCTTTCGTAGTCGCGCGACCAAGAGCCGGCG
>JANTBZ010015217.1:0-13991 GCA_024741255.1 Exechia fusca
TTTTTCGCCATCGTACCAAACTATGAAGGACCGCTTCTAACTGGGTTTTGAGAAAATGTCAGATACATATATTCTTATAGAACACAACAAACGCAAAAAAAATGTGCTGCGATAAGTAACCACCATGACAGCCTGTCTCAAATGTTGTCCGGGTTATTTCTGGTCACCCTGTATGTACTATATCAAACGGAAGGTGAGACTTATCTCTTCAACATACAACTATTTTCCAAACCATTAAGTTGAATATGTCGATGTCTGTGCTGAAAAACGATCGTTCGCGGGAAGTGGAAAACTGGGTGTGAAGTCATGTATTTTGCAACGGATTTCAATTGGCGATAGAAAGAGAATATATTTCGTATACCCTAAACCTGAAATATTACAAATATCGCCAACACATCCGAAAATATTGATAGCTAAATTCGACCTCCCACAAAGATATATTTGTGATTGGATCAGCAGGAAGCATGGGACAAAAAGGACTTAAAATGTACGAAACAGTTGATGAAAATGAAAGCTAATCGGATGGCGCCAGGTCTCATGAGTACAGCGGGGCGGATTGAAGCCATCGACATATAACTTTAAACTACAATTTGATCAAAAACAGCTAAAATAGGCTCTAAATCACGAAAAACTCTATTTTTCAGCCACATTTTCCATGCGCATTTATCGAGCGCATTCAGCCAAAGTGGTCAATATAACGATTCCTTTGCTCAGGTGATGGCTTCCATCCACCCGCTGTACTCATAAGACCTGGCGCCTTCCGATTAACTTTCATTTTCGTCGATGAGTCACGTCCTTCCACGCCTACACTTCAAAATAATCGAGAAAGTATGAAAATAGGTCGATGGATGGTTTTCATTGCTGGAGAGGAAGGACTCTAGTGTGAGATCCACAAATTCACAGAATGATAGGGTACATGTGAAGCTTTTGATGGACATAAATCCGAACAAGATGTCTTTGATAGTTCTTTTTTAATAGCCATTTGAATATGACGAAAAAATCCCTGTTTCATACCATCGCTAGTGATAAAACAACTTACCCACTTAAATGATCCTATAAACACAATAATTAATCAACATTTATTCCTCCCACCAGCCAAACCCGACTCCTCCCTACTCCTCGACGTCAACGGCCGTCCGCGCAAATCGCCGCGCGAGCACGCCTCCACCCTCGCCATCCTCTCCTGCCTCGTCCAGCAGCGGCGACGCCGCGAGAAGGAACTGAACGGCGGCATCTCGCCCGACAAGCAGCAGCGCGACGCCGCTTCGCGCAGCCGACGCGGTCGAAGAGCGGCAACGGCAGCGGCCGCTGAAGATGACTCGGCCGGCGAGGCGTCGGACGCCGCCACGGACACGGACGAGGACGCAGCTTCTCAACTGGGCGCACTCATCGAAGAGGAGGAGGAGGAGGAGACCGCTGAAGCAGAATCCATTGCAATCGCAACCGAAACAGCCCAGCAACGACCCCCGTCGTCGACAACCCGACGAACCTCGGTCCGTCGTCGCGAACCGCTGGACGACATACCCGCCGACCGGCCACCAGTGGCGCCGCCAGACCTGGCCGACCCAGAAGAAGACGAAGAAGAAGAACCGCCCGCCTATCCGCCAATGCCCAAACTCGACCACGTCTCGTCGTCGCAGCTGTGCCGCGAAATCGACGAGCTCTTTGCGGCCGGCGACACGGACGACCAATTGGCCGGCTATCTGGCCGAGATGGAAGTAACAGCAGGTGGAAGCCACCCGTCCAAATCAGCTTTCGGTGACCTATTCGGCAGCAGTGCGGGCGACACGACGACCGCGGGCAGCAGCAGCGATTTGCTGAGTAGCGATGATCTGGTGCTGATCGGCACACCGCGCGACTTTGTCGACATTTGCGCCTCCGTGGAGCCGGGCAAACTGTTGCGCTTCCATCAGCCGCGTGGCACCGGGCCGAGCAGGCGTCGCCCAGGTGGCGCCCGGCGGGCCAACCGTGGAGGCGGCAACAACAAGCCGCTGGTGGCCGCTCTGGCGTCGTTCGGCCGGGGTAAAGGTCCGGATGTGGGAGTTGCGGCTTCGGTGGTGGCGGCGGCAGCGGCTGCCGGTGGCGGCAATCGGAAGAGGCGGAATAACCGAACGGGTTGGCCGACGGCGCCGCGCCGGCGGCCAACGGCGACGACGGCTGTGGCGGTGGTTGCCGGTCCAGAAGTAGAAGCTGATGCAGCTGCAGCTGCTGATTCCGTGGCGAAAATCGAGTGCGTCGATGTGGACATGAGCGAGGCAGAGGCAGCAGCAGTGGCCTCCGCCGCCGCCGCCACCGTGGACCAGGAAACCGGGTCGCCGTCGACGGCAGAGGAAGCGGAGGACGAGGAGGAGGAGGAGGCGGAGCAGTTCGCGGACAACGATGAGACGACGTGCAGCACTCCGATCACGGCTCCGCTGACCGAGCGCGATGATGAGGCGGAAGAAGACGATGGCGCCGATGATGGAGATGATGGAGCAGGCGGCGATGACAACGAAGACGCCGACGATAATGCGGATGGCGCCGATGAACGTGATCCGCTGGGCGACGATGATGCCGACGACAATGGTGCCGATGAGGATGAAGACAACGACGAGGAGGAGGATGAGGAAGAGGAGGACAATGGCACCGAATGCAATGAGCGCCGCGGATCGCCGCCACAGCACCGGCAGTCGGATGACAATACGGTGGACGGAATGGAAGCTGACGATGATGACGAGGACGACGATGATGATGATGATGCAGCAGAGAGAGCAATGGAAGCAGACGAAGACGATGAAGACGAGGACGACGAGTTCATGGACTGCGATGACGGCGAATCTCAACTGTCCCAGTCGCAGTTTGCGTTCACTCCGCCCGTCACGCCGGCGGCCAGCGATCGGGCGCCCAATTCGGACATCTTCACCGTCTCCTCGGACCCCACCGGCGATCTGTCCACCGGCGGCGATTCGACGCAATCCGTGCGCATCGTTCTCCATCGCCAGACGACGGCCGACTCCTCATTCCACAAATCTGCGCCCAAGCGTCTGTCCTCGTCCCATGACGATCGACCGCGGTCGCCGCCCAAGAAGCCCCGCACCAGCGAGGTGACCATGGCCGGTTCGGCGAGCCACGGCCAGCGCCTCGACATCGTCAGCATTCGGGCGCAGCTGCTCCATCTGCAGCCGGTCGTCCGCATGAAGAAGATCAGCATGCTGCACTGTTCGGCGGCGGCGGCAGCAGCGGGCGCCACTTCCGCCACCACCAGCCGCCGTCGCCAGAGCGTGGCCGGCCGCAGCAGCGAGGAGCGCCAATCGAGCGGCGCGTCGTCGCTGAATGGCGACGATGATGGCGGCGGAAGCGTTGGAGATTGTGGTCGCAGATCGGTGGCCGCCATCGAGTCGGGGCGGTTTGTGTCGCCGGCGTCGATGTCGCCGACGATTGTGCTGCATCCGTTGCAGATGGGTGGCGGAGTTTCGGTGGGCGGTGGTGGCGGATCTGCGGCTCTGCCCAAGACGCAGTTCTCGCCGCCGAAGCTGCGCAAGCCGCGGGGCCGGTGGTACAGGGAGAGGTGATACGCGAGGAAGACGTGGAAGTAAGCTGCCACGTGTAAGGATGGGTGGACGGGTGTTGGTGTTTGTTGGTGTGTGTGTGTGTGGTCGAGACTCGCGCGTTGTGTGAATGTGTTCAATTCGTGTTAAAATAAATTATTGCCATTGGTATTGTTTTTTTTCATCTGTTGGCCGGCCGGAGCGAGGTCCTCTTGTCAGTGTGCGTGTGTGTGTGTGCGAGAGAGTCAGACTGAGGTCCAATTTTAGTTCTCAATTGTCGTCGTGTGATGAGATACACGGATATGTTTCCAAACAGACACACACAAAACCATACTTTATAGTCAGATGAGTTTCTCTCTTGAATGAAATCAATTGGAAATTATGAAATACAACACTCACACACACGCACATAAACACTGAATTTACGTCTTTTAGTATTAGGCATACCAGCAATACCACACACACACACACATGCACACGCACACACGAAACTCCACGCAAAATACTATAGAATAATGTGTAGCGTATGTATTTATTAAGTGTAAGCCAACCTGTATAATGTAAAAATAGTTTAAATAAATAAATCAATATGTTCTGTAATAATGGTTCGATGCGTCGATGTTTTTTTGTTCTATTTCCAAAGCAATACAATTTATTTTCAGATGGATTTGTTGGCGACCGATAACTATTTCAAATGGTAGCCGATCGACGTTTTTTTCTCAATGCAGCTAAACGATCTATATCTACGCACCTTCACATCGAGTGTGTTAGACGCCTTTTTACCATTTACCATTTCAGGCTCCCTAAATACTTTCTCCAACTCGTAGCTCGTAGATCATCCGAACATGTTTTAACATAAAATAAACGGCAATGACAATTTGGATTCGGAATGGCTTTTTTGTCGGTTGCAAGTATTTTTCATGCTCACTAAAAGCCAAATGGATCAAACTTACGTCTAACATGGATGTCACCATGAAAATTTAAAAGTTTGAGACTTGATATCTGGAGAAAGAACTTTTCCCTTCTTAAAGTGACCGTAAAATATCATCGCTCCAATTGGTTGTTAGTTGTTGCCAAGCGAATATTTGAACACTGTTTGATACCATTTTCTGCCCTCGGATGTTTACTTCTAATGAAAAGATATTAAACAAATTGAATCATATTTTTATATCCGAATATTTTATCGTTTTTATGACTTTACTATACATGCTTGTCTTTGGCGTCTTTTTAACAAATGCCCTCAGCGCGAGCGATATCCGTTGATGCGTTTCTACGAACAATACGGCGAACATGCTTAACATGTTGTAAGGATTTTTGTAGAATTGTTTGATGGGCTCACATTTATGCATGTCGACTCCCTCGACACATTTCACCAAATGGCGGGCCAGAATTCTCGGGTCCTGCGGTTTACTTTGCGCATTATACATTTTTCCTCATACGAAAAATCTGGCCATATTGCCATACTGTCCGAACTATTTTGTTACTTGAATTTGGTACCATATTTCCGAAATCTATTGAATTTTTTCAATAATTTGTTCCTTCAACATCTGAAGAACACTTCAGAGAATATTATTTGTTTTTAAATCCATTGAAACGGACATTGGCAAGCGCCTGAAAAATTAGAAAGAAAAGTGTATGAATGCGTGTCCGAACTTTATTATCGGAGTGACTGTATGTTTGCGTTTGCAGACAGAATGTTTGAATACGGTTTTAATTTAAACAGTCTCTGAAATATATTCGTCGAATGCCAACAGAACCCTTACTAATTTAATTCGATTTACCATCTGCTGCAACGTGCACATATTTTCAATTACTTCACCAGTACACGCGAGCTAGCCGTATGCTCGCATACAAAGCAGCGCACATCGCACATACAGCCAGTTTCATATGCATGCGCTCGCTTCGCTCGTTCGCTCGCTCGCTTGCGATTCGCCAGCGCCGCGTGCGTGCCGCACAGCCAGTTGCGGTGCGCCAGCCACCGAACGGTATCGCTTCTCGGCCTAAAGGCTAAGATCAAAGTGTAGTATCTGTTCTTATCAGCTTAACATCTGATAGATCCCCCATAGGGGGACAACAAATGTTAAACTGATTTTTGGAAAGCGACGGTGTGCTAGGGGCTTGCTCCACCACTGTCACGGGTTGGCCCGGTATTGCAGTACCGCCGGGACATCGGCCCATCTTTAACGAAACCTAATAAAAATCTCCATCGTTCAAAATCTATGTGCACGCGATTCTCTACTCTAACCATTCCATCCCAATAATTATGATCATAATTATTGGGATTGAATGGTTAGAGTAGAGAATCGTGTGCACCATAATTATTATTATCACCATAATTATTCACATAATTATGTTGTTGGAATGGTTAGAGTAGAGAATCGTGTGCACATCGATTTTCAAAAACTAAAATCATTTTATTTTTGCCGATGCCACACACTTCCCTGTCCTGAGGATGTCCAATGTCCACCGCTATACATGCTATATATGCCTGTTGTCCAATTGTACTGCCCAGCAGTATGCATGGAAGTATGTAGCTGAATCGGATGCTGCCAGACATGAGTGCCAAACAATGAATATGGTAACTTTCAGAAGAAGGTCTGCCGATTCTTTCGTGGGCCACTGACAATGGTCAGATTCCGCATAGAGACCAGAATATGATACTATCCACCAAAATAGTCAGTTCATTTATGCAAGCCGGTCTCCAGATATTAAGCCTCAAACTTCGAAATTTCCTTGGTAACATCCATGTCTGAGTGACTGTAAGTCGAATGTAATGAAGTGTCCGACTGAGGGTGCAAAATTGGGCACATATTTTATTCTGAGATGATTAAGATGATCGAATGATTACTGAATCCCTTTACATATAATTACTATACTAGGTTAATACCTATGGGCGTGCACGATATTAATGAAAATTGAAGGCTCGCAACTGGACAACGGTTCAATATATTCAAATCGAATTTTCGCTAATCGCTGAATATGCATCTCAGATATCACTCTGCAATTTTGCATAGTCCTAGCTCGGTCCATTGAGGAAATTCGATGATTTCATAAAAGTCTAAGCGGGTGCTCCGCAAGGGAGAGACCTATCGACCTAATTTGTTTTACATTTCACGCATTCATGTACATATAATGAATAATGAGTTAGCCGCATGCGTTTTTGACATGTTAATTTATATTGCTTTTATTCTATTCTTGATCGTCCTTTGTTGTCGGTGTACCGTTGAACATTTTGGGACACTCATTCCAGTACAATTCCTATACTGGCGATTTGTACTGAGAAATATGTTTTTTTCAATCGCTAAATAAATGGATGAGACTACTCATGGGGTGAAACTTGTTTTCCATGAAATTTGGCAGTTGGTGAGAGATATCCATTACAAGAAGAAAAAAAAACATTGATATTTTTCGCCCAAGGCCCTAAAAAGTAGTATTTTACAGTTATATATTTCATTGAATTTTAGGGTCCCTTGAGCTCGTTGATCGTTTTCGCTAGAAATTTCTTTGAATATTGTCGTGGTAGTAATAGTAGTTATATTCTTAAAACTTAATAAATTTGGCGATATTTTAATCTAATCAGAGGAACTTGTTTTATAATTGATAATCCCCGTTATCATTACATCATTAACGACATCATTAACGCTTTCGATGTGAATTATATTTTTCCTATATAAGGCCAGTTCCAGACAGACGATATATTCGATAATGTCCGCAGAATGTAGTTTTCCGACACCAAAAATGATATTTTCCAAAAAATATTTGAAGACCCATGATGCGGATATCGAAAATTGTATCGATTGCATATTTTTCCTAGATGTTCTAACTACAACAAATGGGTTTGATTTATTTTTACTTCGACTCTACAACGAGCTAGAGCCTTTCTAAAAGAAAGTGCACGCTCAAAGGTATAAACATAAACCTGATACATATACTCGTTTTATCCAATTTCAACGTGGATTGATGTCTTTTGTGTGTGACTTATGATATGATTCATATCACAATCACCATTACAAGATACATGTGCATACGCACTGTTATTGAAAATATGTTTTCATTTTTATTATTTATCTCTTTACATTTGATTATTCTAATATGTATGTAACTCATGTGTGGATTGTTCAATTGTGGGTATATGAATGTGTGTGTGTGTGTGTTTGTGTGTGTGCGTGACCAAATCACCTCGCGTTATCGACAAAACCGTACACATGTGTGCATATGCGCGCATCGCTGTATAAATTCCTATCTATCTCCGTGTATGCGTTTTCAAGTACCTTGCCTAGACATTTAATGGGTGTGTGTGTGCGTGCGTGTGCAAAAATATAAATCCAAATACAAACGTCGTGTGCGTGCGTGTGTGAGTCCTAACAAAACGCGCTATGATGTCTCTGATTGAAAGTGTTTTACATAAATATATAAGTCGAACGAAAATAATTAAAATGCCACTTTAGTCATTTTATTGTTAGGTATACTATGTGTGTGGGTGTGTGGATGCGGTTGTGTGTGTGTGTGGGGGAGGGGTGCTGTTCCAAAATCATCTCAACACAAGTATATCGTCGTTATAAATCAGTCATCGGTGATTGGTGTTCCATATATAAGTGTTGTGGTGCGGTGTGTGTGTTGTTTTTCGCCAAAGGGAAGTGCGCTAATCCAGAGCAGGTGGGAAGATGATTGCGGAATCGGTGAACCGTGTGGAATCGATTTACCGATCGGTGATGCCAGCCCCATTGGCCGGACTCAGCGTCGGTTTCGGTGCAGTCGATTTGACAGTGCCGGGAATCTGCGCGAATATTGCGGATGCATATTAGTGAGTGGAAGCAATAGGTATTTTGAATAGGCGAACATGCTTGCTCAAACAACGAGTACTCTTCTACAACATCTACTGGGGATCAAACTGAGAAAACCATACACATATTTCGTATTGACTTACTTATACAAATTCGAAAATTATGATAGCCTATCACGTTTGAGTTTGTGATATCTGTTTTATTGAGAAATCCATATAAAACAAATAATATTTATTCCTGAGCAACAGACAATTAAAACCCGTTGTGTAGAACAAAGTTACTTGCAAATTAATAAATACTCGTATTTGAAGGTTTTGAGACTTTTGGAATTCCATAGATTTCGGTTTATGTTTGTACTTGTGCTAGAATTGAATGTTTTGATTGCAGTTGAAGCCAAAATCAATCACGCGAATGTGAAATGATGGGAATTCAAATCTTTTTGATTTTTGATATAATTTACTAATTTACATTTTAATTTTAACATCATCAGAACACCGAATAAAGTCACAAAACCCGCAATAACAAGTGAAATATTCCATTTTAACAATACAACACATGACTTACGTCCGGTTTTGCTCGATGTGTGTCAACGGCGGCGATCGGCAGCTCGATATGCTCCACCTTGCAGCCGTACGCAACCGGCGTCAGCTTGATGATGGTGTGCAGCGGCACCTCCAGATAGGGCAGATCGTCTGCAGCAAAAATGAAGTTTGAATGTCCACAAATTAAAACCGAGTATTTGGAAAAGGAAGTCATCAAACCGTATTATTTTTCTCGTACGAGAATATCCATGCAACCAAATTCAATTATGAAGAATCTTATTAGAGAAATATTGGTTCCCAAACTAATTTGCATGCTGTTCTTTACGGACTACTGTGAGAATAACGAAATGCGTATATTTTTGTATAGGGAGTGAGATGACTTATTTCTCCCCATAGAAATAAACATTTTATTTCGTCTTTGGTTCAAAGGACATAACTGGGTGTGATTTAGAAAAATGTATACAGGGTGAAGGGTGACCCAACAGCATGAAACTTTGAGCAGCTGTAACTACCAAACCAGTTGCCTGATGAAGCTATAATTTGGCATTCGGGCATTTCGTTTCTTTCGTAACATGCATATACAATTGCAAAAGCCTCACTTGTTTAGAGACCTAATGATTCGAATTTTATGAGTTTTGTTTTCATAAAACGTTAGAATGACATGAACTTAATATTTAATAAATGGCGAGGGGCTCTAAAACTCTAGTAACTAGTGATACTGACAGTGGCTTTTAGTGTGGTGGTATAAATTTAACGAATATATTATATTAAGTTCAAACATGCCAAATAAATCGTAAAATGTTGATTGGTCTGAAGTTTAATCAACTGTACAAAATTGTCATCCTAATGTTATAGAGATAGAAGTTATGCTCTTTGAATCGAATAAGTTGTTCTCCCTGCACGTAAGTGACAGGTAATCAGATACTCACTGCAGATAATCAAGGACTCTTCAACGATATGTGTACTAATTAAATGAAAACTTGTCTTTGTCTCACGTTTAGGCCTTACGAAATTGTGAAAATAAGTCGATTCACAGCCTCTGAAGAGGTCTTGGAATCCTTTGTGGTCGATGAAATTTCGCATAATTGTGTTCAGGGCTCTAGTAGATGGTGCTCCTATGATGAAACTATGTGCATATCAACTTCAAAGGGGCTGAAGCTAGAAAAATTGTTAGTTTGATTCAAAATTATTCCCTTGAATTCACTTTGCTCGAAAAATCTGTTTTTTTGTTAATATTTTCTGTGTCTGATGGCTTTTTGGCCATCGGAAGCAAAGCATCATAGTCATTCTTTTTAACACATTTTGTAGGTGGCCATATCGAAAAATCGTAAGGACATCATAAATTGCAGATATGTATAATCATTTTGTTGTATTTGGTTTTTCTAAATTCGATGTGCTTATAGCTTAAAACAGCCCTTACAAATATGCTGATCAATTGGGTCACCCTGTATACTGTGAAATGTATTGTGTCGAATATTTATTGTAGAAGTACTTGCTCGATCACACTCAATGGAAGTATTTGTGTAGTCTCTATAGTGGTAGCAAGCGGAAAATTATATTGATATAATTGCGATGCAGCATTTCGTCAGGAATTCAAAGTTCATGCTTCAAGATAATATCTACAGCATCGACCAACAACGAGACCAACAATTTTCAATGAAAATCGTTCACATAAACGATCTCACTAAACAGGTTTCCGACTAAATAGATTTTGTTGTTTCGACTCAAAAGCAATTCATTCATCTACATCACGAATACGTTTCGTTGATTTTAGTATAAACATAACCACGCATACGCATAACATTGCGAAATTATACATGAAAGACATGTTTGTTGTATGAGTTTATTCGTGTGAATAAATGTGGTAGAATACTTTCAGTATGCAGTGTATATTACATGTGGCTTTTAGTTATGCAATATCACACAGTTGCATGTTGCAGCAGCAGCATTACATACATACTCAGCAACTTCAATAGTAAGGCGCTATAGAGTAGCTGAAGGCTATATAAGGTAGACAGTAACAAGGCAGTAATGAACGTGAACAATATGCAGATCGAACAATTTGAAAATATGCACTGCATAATAATAAGTATGTATAGTTGGTGGACCGTCTCCCTCATTCTTGTAAAACCACTGTTAGGTTTGCATTTTTAGTTTTTCAACAAACTAAGAATATTTTAATTGCATTTCGGACATATGTAAAACGTGTTATTGTTAGCTAGTGTGGTCTCTCAGTCGAACACGAACACAGGTTTTGAATTCAATCTTCACACGTCATCATCTATTTCGGTTGAAAACACATGCATTTGACGAATTGAGCATATGTGTTACATGTTATTATTAATTTGGTTTTCTGTATTTACAGCGAGATTGGAATCTAACGACGAGTGTACGACTACGGAACCATCTATTCTAAGGTGTTCCAAATGTGGGTAGAAACAACCTCTGACTACTCTACAGTTGAAACGGTCACTGTGAAGTAGCGATTTGTCAAAAACTTGATTTTAATGAATTCGCGTGTGTCTAAGTTGATGCTTGTTTGAGTTGTGACTATCAGATTAAGCACGTGTAGAAAATCATACCTGAGAAGAGTACGTATGTAGTTGTGATGGCGCGATGGTGAAATGGGTAGCGTAGTGGGGTTTAGGAATAACAAATTGGTGGTTCGAATCCCCGAACACCTCAAATTTATGAAACGCGTCGTCAAAACAGGGAACTGTGTGATTTTGTTCTAGTAAAAAGCTCCTGTTTGAGTGAAACGTGGGGTTAGGGAACAGTGTAGAGTCAGATCGTTCTAAGCCTTATTTAGTAGTTTAAGCTTTAGTTCCAGTCTTGCAACTGTCTCCCGAAGCCCAAGTAGAAGTCCAGCCTCCGCGTGGCGCCCCCTGGAAACGGGTTAGGTTCTCGTTTGAACCTAGCTTGGCTAATGGACTATGCGAACCGGTCGGGTAGCGACCAGTGGTAGAAGGGCTACCTAGGTGTAAAAAGGCCAACCACCTTGAGCACCGAAATATGTGGGTTGCGAACGACACGAACCTCACCACGAGATAACTCGACACCGGGTCCGTTGGAGGAAGTTCGTTTTCGCGCTATGTGCCACTTTGGCATACGCGTCGTAAGTAAGTAAAGTAGTAAGTATTTGTACGTTCAGTGAACATCTTGAAAATTTGAACACTCTTTTTTTAACTCACGAAGCGATCTTCAAATTACAAAAATGCACACTGATTCACTGTAGTTTAGATATGATCTTAATTATTTCATTTTGGATCAGGTTCGTTGTATTCCTTATCAAATTTCCTATTTATTCATATTTTTCATGAACAAAAACTTTTTAGGATTTCCCTGGAATTCTCGGCAATGCCCAAATCCCGGGTATTTTATATACTACTTTCGGGAATTCCCGAATCCCGAGAATTATATATTTATCGATTTCGTGATTTCCCGATTTTCAGCAAATGTTAACTCTACCTGCGAGCGAATCGTTGCTGTGCGACCGGCGCAAGAAGGAGCCGTGTCGTCGAGGCGTTGAATTGAGTCGTGGCGCCCGATCAGCTTCCGCCTCCAGCTTCCACCGGGGCATCGGGACGCTGCGCAGCAGAACGGCCACGCACATGGTGCGATCGTCGGCGATCGAGACGCCAATGCGCGGCAGCTCGGCGACGATGAGCGTTTGGGGGCGTGGCGGAAGTGCTGCCGCTGGATCCTGGGCCGAGTCCAGCGCGTCCGGCCCGACGGCGGCGATGCAACGGTGAATGGTGGCGTGCACGGCCACAGGTTCGAGGATGTGCATGGCGGAGTGGCGGCTGGACTGCAGACACGAGCGCCAGTTCTCGCCCGCGTTGGCGACCAGCAGTTGGGCGCGCTCGATGTCGGCGGTGAGGTGATCGTAGGCGGTGGAGGGCAGTGCGGTGGGGGCGGAAGAGCTCGGCGAGGTGGTGCCGACGGTTTCCAGTGTTAGCTGGCCGAGGCAGAGGACGAGCACGGAGGTGGTGAGGTTTCTGGAGGCGGGGTGCGGGTGGGTGGAATGAATGGAAACTTAAGTGAGAAAGTGAGAAACAGTCGAGATATACTAGATGTGTCTCAATTCTATTGGACTTGACAAGTCATGTTAGTAGTTAGTACTACCTTACATCATAAAACTCTGACTAAGGATGTCCTAAAAAAAACGATTTTCAAATATGTGGAGAAATTGTCGAGAAATTGAACGTTTAAACACAGGATTTGGGCATAATCTCATTACATTCAATCTCATTGCAGTGAAAAGTTATGGTATCCTTCAACTCGGTCGCCGAAATTCGAAATAGTTTGAATCGGAAAAGTTGTGAATAAGCTCAAAATAATCATATGAAATTTCAATTTAATTTGTGAAGGCTGCATAACTGCGCAGCAATCTCAACTTACACAACAAATATCCACTAGAATACATGTTAGGTCCTGTTGTGAAATGTTAGGTTCAAATATATGTATTTGTGCATTTAGGCAAAACAAATATGCGAGATATCGATCTACATTTTGTGCAAACTTCAACGTCTGCTATTTTGATTTTCCTAACGAGCTAATTTGCGATTTTTCTACCAAGATTTGAACATTAATGACCAGTTCGCAATTTCATGACAATTCATACAAAAACAAATTCTAATGCTAAACTAAATTACTTTACTTAGATTTTGAGATTTGTTCACAATTTTTCTCACCCGGTTCTATCGAATTTTGAAGAAATAACGCCAAAATCAATATTGTGATTCTGAAATTCAATATTTCACTGCTTTGTGGTCGAAAGGGAATATACAGATACCACTAGTCGAAACTAAATTCATCAACAATAATTCTGATTTACCAGTAGTGTGCGCTTAATATTGGGATTTGGTTAATCAGACGTTGCTCGGTTCGTTTAATAGTTTAGATAGACATGTTAAAAAACGTTGGAAAGGTGAGACATTTACCTTCAACGTGAAACTACTTATTAGACGATATACCGAGTTTGTAGCGATAACACTGAGCTGTTGATCACGTCTATGTTTGTGTCGAAATACGATCATTTGCGGGAAATGGAAAACTGGGTATTTTAATTAATTATCAACAATGTCTATATTTTGAGTTACATAAACGCGAAATATTTTGAACATCACCAAGATATC
>JANTBZ010015328.1:0-13990 GCA_024741255.1 Exechia fusca
ATTGCTTGCTTATCGGCACTACAACCCGCAACGGGTCTTGGCCTCCCTTATATACTCCTTTGTATATGAAGAGTTGCAGGGCTTCATAACCGACTTCGGGTTTTCCAGAGGCTATGTGGTTGGCACAGCGCTCCAAAGAGCAACCCTAGGCAACATTTAACATCCTTCCTTGGATCATCGTTGGAAGAAAAACCCGCACCCATTCCGGGATTCGAACCCAGGACCTTCCGATCGTGAGGCAGGTACTCTACCCCTACACCACTCAGACAGACATAGTGTGCGCGAAATGAGATGTAAAACGTTTCGATTCAGTCAATCTTTATCAAAATGAGCTTTTTGTGACGGTGTAGAGTCTCACATGAATGAAAACGGTACGGAATTTAACTTTTGTTGTGACAATGCCTTGAATACACCTTCTAACGCTTACTATCGGCAAGGCTAAAAAAACACCAATTATGAGTGATTTTCTGCCGACTCGGAGGTCCATACCATCACAGAGACAGGCTTCGTAGATTTGGTGGTCTTTCTCAAGCTCAGATTATCGTAGGACCTTCATTCTAACTAAATTCGACCATTTCGTTTTTATATCAGTAGTTCGACCGTGACAAGTTATTTGTAGAAGAAAATTAATCTTGGAAATGCAACACTAACGGTCGGACGAGGCAACTATACCGCTCTCTGCAGTCTCTGCGCCTTCTGCTTTGCCGTGGATTTATGGATTTTGTTCGGCTTCAATTCAAGCTTCGTTTCGAGTATTCGCCGGACTTTGGCATCCAAAATGCAGGGCCCTTCTGACATGTCTAGTGCAATTTGACGATCAATTCTTTGGATTTTACTCTTCTCTTCTCGAACCATTAAGGCCCTATTGCAACTTATTTGTTACCACTATTTTTGCATATTCCATAACTGTTTGTCTTGTTGTGTAGAGATATGTTTCGATAGACCAACATACGGTTCACGGTTCTGGATCTCAAAGGTACGAACTATAGCCGATTGCGATTTTCCATCGATATTCAAGAATCGGGCATATTCTTGTATCTTTCGATTGGAAAAAGCTCTCATGGTTGTTCGTTCGACAATCTCTCCATATCATCAGGCGAGACTTTTCTTCAACGATATTTCCGAATATTATAGAAGAATTATATTTATCTGTGACTGTTACTTTTCCACCATAAGCTAGGCATCGATAAGTACATTTTCGAGTATGTTTCAAATTAATGAGCTAGAGTAGTAGATGCTAGATGTAGTAATACTCTACCCATCGTCGCTGGCGAAGCTGTGCGCGATGCGTGTGTGTCGTGTGTGCGCGCGTGCGTTCTCGACTCGCGATGAATTTTATAATTCAACTCTCGACAAAGTCGACGCAGCGACGACGACGGCGGCGGCCACGACATCGGCACCGCCACCATTGGCCCGTCGCTGTCGTTGTCGTCGTTTGCGGCGCGACTGGGGGAGACTATGTAGCGCAAAATGCGAACGCTTCGTCGTCGTTGTCGTCGTCATGTGCTGCATGTGCTGAAAATAATATAATTGTGGTGCGCTCAGAGTGTGTGTTCGCTGTGCTTCCACCACGCAAAGCAAAATACAAAAACGCAACACAGACGCGCGCGCAACGACGACGACGTTCGGGTACAATGTGAACGAGCAGCAGCAGCAGCTCCATGCACACACACACACACGGCACGGGCACGTATACACGCACGTCGCATGCACACATTATTTTATATGCTGCGAGCTGCGATGTGTCTGCGTGCGTGCATATGCATGTGTGTGTGTGTTGTGCGGAGCATAGCCGTCGTTGTTGGTGAACAAAATACTGCGCGCTGCTGCTCTGCACAAAGGCAGGCGAACACGGGCAGGCTGGCAGACAGGCTCAAATGAGCATGCACACACACGATGAGCGCACGTTCTATACGCACACACACAGAACATACTCGAACACACACACACACACGGACACATATCATACGGCGGGATATGGTAGATTCACGAATGTGCTGGATGTGCATGCACGCACACGCACGAACGCACGGAGCTATTTCTTGTGCAACTTTGGCTGCGCTGCAACGTTAGCAGTGGCTGTAAGCAGCGGTTGCTGCACCAACAAAGCCGCCACGACGACGACGACTGGTTCGTCGTCGGGTCGGGGATCGGGGATCGTTACATCGATGCTAGTTTGTTGATGATGGGTGACTCGCGCGATTCGATGGCATAAATGCAGCCTACGCGAGAATAGACTCAGGACGACAAATCCTGAGTCGGCTGTGAACGAACACTGCGTTGTAGACTCTGATGATGTGAGATGTGATATACAAGACCCGTAATTTCAGAGCCTGAAAAACTTTGTTTAGCTACTCTAAAATAGTGGCTCAAAACAGTAAAAAAGGGCTAAAACAAGAAAAAACGGATTTTTCAATGATATTTCGAACAAAAAATTATAAAGATCGTGAAAACACACAATTTCTGAATTGTTCGTCAAATGTAATAAAAACCTACACAATTATAAAAAGGGTATGAAAAAGGCCGAAATTGTAAACAAATTGTGGAAATAAGAAGAGAAATAAAAGGCGAAAAAGGTCATAACAGAGGGATAATAGGGAAATGTTTTAAAAATAAAGTAAGATTTGTTTGAATCGAACGGAAACGTGACAATTTATCGTGGTTACATAAGTTCTGTATTCAGTATGATGAGCAGGACAAATAGTGATTTTGCCTTAACGTCCAGGCCTTGGTGATATGTTATGTTGATTAACACTCTACGCCCCAGATGAGTGAAACTAAGATTTTTCTGCTAAATGACTAATAGGTTTGAAAAACTGTTTTCATTATCAACAAAGTTTGAACAATCAACAACTTGTCTTTGCGCATTACGCGTTAAAACAATTTTATTACAACATTCAAAAATTATCTTCATTCTTCAATTGCAATTGACCGCATCATCCGCATCTCAACAGTCAACAAACATGCTCCGTGCGTTTGTAGTCGAGCAAATATCGCACTCAAAGGCTGCGGACGCACAGTTGAGCGATTGCGGACCACAATCAATCAAATTAAATGTGACTGTTTGCCCGTCGAACATCCATTCTCGTTCAATCTAATTATGGCGGTTGGCTAGCATTTGATTTCTATGTGAGCCGCTGTCGCTCGGTATATTTGACACCATTTGGGTGCAGAGAGAGAGAGAGAAAATATGGGTGGCGAATGGGGATAGTTGGGGGTGGAGGCTTCGTTCGACGTCGTCCGTGCGTCCGTATGTAAGTGAGTTTTTTCCCTTGTGTTGTGCCAAAAAGCGGTCGTGTTGGTACGCTGGCGCATCAGCAGCAAAGGTTCGCAGAGCGTTGTCGCCGTCGAAGCCGATGCCGATGTTGCCGTCGTCGTCGCCACCGTCGTCGTTGTCGGAGCAGCAGTACATACACACGCTGCTGCTGCTGCTGCTGCTGCTGCTGCCGCCGTTCTGTATCATATTAAACCATTTACACAGCTCGAACACATATAAACCGGGAACCAGCGACACCCGACGCTGTTCTCTCGAAATGGTATTGATTTTCGCCCGTATGAAATACTAGTATGCGTGTGCGAATTACGAATTCTGCAAATGATTGCGGAATTGCGCCAATGTGGAGCACAGGACAGGACCGACATGCCACGGACATGGTTCGGCGATGTCACGATTGCTAGCATGATATTGACATAACATATTCAATCAGCATCGCTTAGATTCTGGATTGGTCTGTAATGTATTTGTCTTATTTGTCGACAGCATGAACGCAATGTCACTGTGAATAATGCAGAGTCGACGTGCGCATGCATGCATTAGCAGCACACACATACACACTCGCATGAAACGGGCAGGTGGTGACATCACCCTTAAAATTGCGTGCGTCGAGTTTGTTTTAAGTGCGAGCGCTTTCAATAGTCACCCGTTCGAACAAATTGCCCGCACGCACCAATCGTATTCACTATTGTTCGCCGTGCATGTGTGAACGTGTGTGTGTGCGTGTGTGATTATTGTGTGTTGTGTTACGGTTACGGTGTAAATAGTCTGCACGCATATTCACTTCACAGTTGGCTGACATTTTGTTGTTGCGCGGCGCAGCACTACAATACGACTCATATGTCCATTCGATTTAGCTCGATGGTTTATTTTTTCTTAGATATAAAATTAGCCAGCACACTGTCTGTAGTGGAGATGGTAGAATTAGATCATCTGTCTGCGCTGCTAGCATTCAACTCATTAATTACTTCATTGTAACAAATATTCACCGAATAATACGGTCACGAATGAGACGAATATATCCATCGATCAAATAGCATAGCATTGGTGCAAAGCAAATCAGCTTCTTTTGAACATGCTTCTTCTGGACATGTTTTGGAGTATATGTGCCGATTCGACAATCGTTCACCGTCGTGTCGAGAATCTCCGCCAGAGTTGTTAACGTCCAAAATCTCTACACAATGACAGGTATTTTATGGCGACTTTTATGCATTGGTAACGCCATGTAACTATTATACATTAGTAACACAATCCAAAGCCGTTTTTTATCAAGTAAGAACGAGGAAAATACATTTAACAACGTTCGCATTGGTGACATGCATTAGTTACTTGCATCAATGAATTCATCAATGAATTCATTGATAAATTTGCGTTTGCAACATATAAGCAAGTTTTTTAAGTAACTCATGTAACTTAAGCTGCCTTCACACTTGTGAAAGTTCGCGAGCATCATGTTTGCAAACGCAAACATTAGTTACTTATAAAAGAAGGTGGACGTTACTAATGAGAAAATGCGCGTAGTTGGTATTTTTACAACTCTGCTCTCCGCGAGCCAGCACTAAACTATCTCTCAGCGGCCATCGTTTGACTCGGCGTGCGCGTTCGAATCGCCCCGTGTTATGTTGTGCACCTAACGACGACTGCGGGTCGCCAATATGTTGTGTGTGGTATACGATACGCGATGTGTGCGAATCGGTGTGCAGCATAGGTGTGTGCGTGCGTGTCGGTGTTGGTGTTTGGCGCTCGATGTAATCATACACACATACTCGTTCGTATAATGCGATGGATCAGTGAGCTGGCCTGCCTTGTCCGTTCCACGGCCGTAGTCGCCACTCGCCAGCTCGCCACTGCTGCTGATGTTGCTGCTGTCGTGTTTCGTGTTATGTTGTGTGTGCTGTGCGTGTGCGGCGGTATGTTTCGATTTCCAACCCGGGCGCAGTCGTCGCAGGCAAACCGTTGGCCTGCCGCCGTTGGAGTCGTTGGAGTCGTCGTCGTTGTAGTCGATGTCGTCGTCGTCGTCGGTTCGGTTCGCACACGGCGTCGTCGTCGTGCAGAACATATTCGTGCTATATACCGACTGCGAGGTGTGATCAATTGATAACGGGAATTGTTTTTGATTGACCGATTGATTGAAATGCTCATTCGTCGTGTTGACCCGTTTTATCAAATACGAGCATCTGTCCATCCGATAAGGCCCCATATTGTACCAGTCTCGATTTCGATCAATCACACCTCATTCGCAATTTATATGTGAACGCAAGCGCAACGCAGCCACACACACATACACACTCGCAGCATAAAGTATAAACCATTTAAACACATAATGGTGGGTTCGTACGCATGAATGTTGGTGTGTGTGTGTGTGTGTGAGCGCGCGTTTGTGTATATCATCCAATGCATACGCGTTCGTTGTCGCACATTCGGTGAACACAAAGCAAATAAAACCCAAACGAGCGAACATCCCGACTCGTGCTGCTGCTGCTGCTGCCGCATTCGCTGCTGCCAGCGCCATCACTGCCGCCACACACACACACACATACTTACGTAGACCATGATGAAAATATATATTTGTACATATTCTGCTATATTACGGTATACGGTATGTGTATAATTTGTGCGCTGCGGATCACTCCAAGTGGACTTACGCCTCGCCATTTGCTCAAAGTGCGAGCAGCGAGCGCTGCGCTCACGTGAAAAATGTGCAGAATACCATCGTCGTCGTCTGCTCTGCGAAGAGTAGTATCTTCGTTGGAAAACGTATCCGAGTGGATGTGTATGTGTGTGTGTATGTGTGAATATCGAGCGATGTTGTCTTTTCTCCGTTGTTGTTCTGTGTGTGCGTCTTGAACTGCTGCTGGTGCTTTGCGTTGGTGTCGACAAAGTGCTCCAGTAGCACTTGCCTTGATTGCTGGAGAAACTGGCAAGTATATGCGCCAGTGCCAGCCGAGTGAGTTGAATGTGTCGAGTATTACTCGTACACATCTAGCTCATTTGACTGGCAATGCTGTGCGGCTTTTCAATTTCTGTCTTGAGCCCCTGCTCATGAAATAAGACGCATGCTTGTAATTTAGATTACTAGTTCTATGATATTTCAAATTATTACTGATATGGCTAACGGACAAAATACCTCTATAAACTTAAAACTATGAACAGGGTGTGCCGACTCGTACGTCGGAAAAGAAATAAGAAACAAACATTTTAGAATTTCAGCATTTACCAATAAATGCTTCCAAACAAACAATTGTTCTTTAATGATGTTAGAAGATATTCAATTTCGGCACACTCGGTATACAAATTACGACCGTAAACATCGGTGGCATTCATTCACCATAAACCAAATTCATAAAACGATGACTGATATTAGCCACATAACAGATGATTACAACAGCTGACTATATTATTTTAAGCTGCAATTATTATCAGCTTATCAAACAAAATACTCTAGCTATATTAGCTGTGAGCGCCAATATAATAATTATGGATTCTTTCACACCGTCATCAATGGAACTCATCAATCGTTTTTTTGTCGGCGCCGTCGCTCCGATGCTTTTCTATCATCTGGAAAGCCCGTCGTTGCAATTCACGATAATATGGCATTCTTGCGAATATATGTCTTCGAACCTCTCACAGAAAACACCGCGCTCTCTCGCTGCCTGTCTGTGAAATAATCTCCACACTCGTGCGCGCGCACGCGAACGCAATAACGCCTTCCCGCACCGAATGAGTTTAGTAATATGTGAAGCCCGCACACACACACACACACTCATGCCCATGCCCAAACGTGCGCCACAAGCACACGCAATTTATATATAATCCATTCAAAATAGTACACACACACACACACACGAACACTCACCGTACAATGCGCGAGCGCAAACGTGTGCCCAACCGTATACTCGTTATAATTTATGGCTGTACTGGTGTACTGTAGCTGTGTGTGGCGATGGCAATATTCCGAGGGGCCGTCCACTTTGCTGTTTGATGTGCATTCTGAGTTATGTTTTTTTTGTAATTTTGTAATATTGAAATCCCCAGATATCTCTGGAAACACTGTTATTATCATCGGAAATCTGGGATATACGGAAACCGATATTCAGGGTCGATATATGAAGTATCGTTTTCAAATATGATTTCCATTGAGAATACAAACAAATGTAGAATATTTTTTGGTAATAAACTGTTCGACCATCAAGAACATATTTACTCGAAAATATCTTCACTTTCTTAAATTAATTTCTCTTCATTCAGTCTGCAGCGTCCGCCAGACATTTGCAATGCGATTCACACCTGCTATTATTGCTTCAACAGAGCATTAAATGAAATTAATTTTAGATTTTAGAACGTGATTGAAATCTTACATCAAGGCTTACAAAATATAATCGACAGGGCTGTATCAAAAGCACTTATATAAAGTAAAATGTTTGCGTTATTCGTCCGTCATGCTAATTGCGACTCGCGACCTTTCTAGTTGGTATAGAACGGCTGGAAATCATTGAATCGTGTCCGAATTTTGAGGCCCACCTTTTACAAATCGCCAATATTATTTGAAATCACAGGGAACCATGGGACATTATCTGTTTTACAAATGTTAAAACATCTTCGAGAATTTCCGATGGTATTTAAAAATGTGGAAATCTGTGAAATTGGTGTACACCCCAAACTTGAACGAACCGGCCCTCGCAATGAACTGTATGTTTGCGTATAAATACATATACTAGATGTGGCGATGTGATTGCGCCGCCCGTGTGCGCTCGCGCGCGTTGCTGGCTGCGGCGACGGTGCCGTGTGTGCGTGATGATGGCAGACACGCGGGGCTGCGTTTTGCGTTCGCGCTGCTCATGTGTGTGTGTGTGTGCGTGCGTGCTTGTGTTCGCTTTTGATCTGCTGCTGCTGCTGCTGCTGGTCGGACGGCGACGGCGACGACGGTCGACATCATTGTCGCCGTAGCAATTCCGTTGTTGTTGTGGCCGAAGACAACGTTCACATTTCGAGAGAATTCATGCGTTTACATATGACTCAGTTTGCGCCGCGAGTACTTGTACTCAGTACACGTACACACACACACATGGGTGTGCTGTGTGTAATGGCAAGAAGTTCAGTTGAAGTGCAGCGGGCTGGGCTGGTGCGATCGCCAATTTTATAACAGCCATTGCGCAGAGAGTCACAATCTTTTCGTTGCTGTCTCGAACGGCTAGCGATGAGGCGCCTAGACTGTCGCATTCGCTATAACGTGCCGTTACAGTGAAACGTCCGTCAATCGGAAATTGTACAGATCGAGTCCAACGCATCTTCTTGATACACTTTAAACAAAATTATTAATAGTAAGTTCCGTGTTAAACAAGTTCACAAGTTCAAGGTACAATACAAGATACATGTGTTATTCCTGGCTACGGCGCACATTTGCAAAAACATAATAAGATGTCCCAAGAATTCCCAATGCATGATAAGTCAGTGCATAACTGCATAGAATACGCACCCCGATGCGGAAGTTTTTCACTGTGCTCATTTTCCCGAGTTCAGCACACCTTTGCGGATTTTGCAATCATGCGCCGCTGCGTATATGTTATATCTCGTGCTCGTGCGAGTCTCGTGCAATTCCACAAGCGCGCGTACGAATAGAGAGTTTGCGCAATTCGGGTGTTGCAGATTGCAGACGAGTACGTGTGTGTGTGTGTGGGTATGTGTGTTGCGTCACTCTCTTTCGCATTACATTGCGAGTTGCGAGTCTGTCACCGAACAGCAGCGGTGCTGAAAATTGTGTGAAAATGTGTAAGGAACAATTCGCTCGACTGAATGCATTGTGTGAATTGAGAATAACGATATGCAAAATGAGTGGCGCATTTCATCGATTCTGGTTGATGCATTGACGTGCTCACGTACAAGCTTTGGCCGCACATATTCAATAATCCAAATACGAATGTGTAATATGCGCCTGCAAAGCCCCAATTGCCCATTTGGCCCAAACGCTCGTCGCAGCATCGCAACAGCAACGCCGCACATAAACGACGGCCAAATGAGAGGCGCAAGTGGGCACAGCACATATTATTTGTATGCATGTGCTGTCGTGTTCTTGCAAATCGCGTATATCTTGCGATATACGCGTCGTTTCGCGCCCTCTTGTTGGTCAAACGCACGGGCACGCACGCACACGGACAGCGGACACCGCAAAGCAGCTCGCGCTTTGCGGCACACAATCGTCTCACGGTCTCACACTCGCGTGTCTCGTGTGCGTGTGCGTTCGCGTCGTCGTTCCACACAGTTTTTACTCCGCCGCGAACGCGCCTGCGTACCGTTTCGCGCGCGCGCGCCCGTTCCGTTCTCGATGACTCGACCAACGACGTTCGTCGTCGCCGTCGTCGTCGTCGGCGAAGCCATCTTGCTGCCGCGGTCGCTGTTGCTGCGCTGCCGCACTCGCTTGCTCGCTGCTGCTGGCTGGTTGTTTCAACTTGACACTCGGTCGACCGAGACGCGAACGCCGTGCGTGCGCTTATCGCGAATCGCCACTCGCCGAATCATCCGCGCGATATCGTTGCAATCGGACCGATGAATTATAAACGTTCGGCATTTGAATAAATCATAGTGCATTGGACATTGGACATAGAACACCTGGTACATCTTTCAGCCGCAATCGCCGTCGACCTGAGTCACACACTCACATCACCATCACACCAACCAACCCAACAACAAAATATCAGTGCCAAGTGTTTGTGCGTCGTCGTCGTCGTCGTCGACACAGCGGCAGCCGCGAGCGAGTGAATGTACGTACGTTGGAGAATTGCTTGCACAATCGCGCGAGTGTCGATGGCCTTTGTATGTTTTATGAATTCAATGAATTGCACCGCAGATCACAAAAGCGTGTACTTTTGACAAGTGCTTCTAAATTGTATGTTCTGCGGATGTGTTATGATGCGTGCGCATGCGTTCGTTTGGATTATTCAATACGCGCACAGGCGATAAAGATAAGCAGGTGTCGGCAATAGGTTGAGTTATCAGAATTAGCCGTGTTTACGGTTACGAAACAATAGCTCCGCAGCAGCAGCCGGCGAACTCACAACGAGAGACATCCGAAACCAAGTGTGTATTTGTGTGTGTGTGTGTGTGCGTTTTCTGTTCACCCGGCGGTAAATCAATAAATTGACTAATGCCTGTGTGTGTGTGTGTACCACATACACAAACACACGCACACACATACTCACTCACACATTCGGTGTTCGCTTGCTAGCTCGCTCGCTCGCACATCAAGCATCGTCGAGTTTACACACCGAACAGGGGTGGTTCACGTTATAGCAGAGGTGATGGGCATCGTCGTGAATGCGCGTACACACGCCGCTCGTGTGCTCCAGAAGGCTACACGGCGGCGAGGCTGGTGGCGAAGTGTTGTTGTGCTCAAAGCGGGCCGCCGCCGCGCGTTCTCTGATGTGTGAGTTCACGGTTTGGCGACGATTCTCAGCTCAGCAGCAGTGCCTCAGTGCGTGTTGTGTGCGTGCGTGCGTGCGGCGCTCTGGACTTTGGACTCGTGCCTCGTGCACTCGTCGTTCAATTCAACCCCCGAATCAACGAGTTTTGCGCACCCGCGCGCGGTGTCAAATGGCAAAAGTGGAATTCATTTGCACACGCGCGCACGCACCGACCGAATCCGCAGCGGCGGCGGCGCCGTCGGCCACCGCCACCGACACCGACATCGACACCGTCGATCTCAAGGGCTGCCAGACAACCGGAGCCGAACGCGCGCGCGCGATTTATGTCCGGTGCGGATGCGGAAGTGTGCGATGCGATGCGCGTAATGAATTTTGAATATATCGCGTCACGAGTATGTAGGTCAGGAATGCGTGTCTGGCGAATGTGTGTTTCGTGGACTTCCGCATGACGTCGCCGTTACTCATCGCTCATCATCAGATGATACGGATTTTCCCTCGGGTCTCCCCGAGCGATATACATAAAGGCTTGCGAGGTGACGAGGTACTTGCACTTTTTTTGCCTTCGCTGCCCGTTCGGCATGGATTTGCAATTATAATGCTCAAGCCGCAAGCCGAGCCTGCATCGGGGTGCGATTACCATTGCACACGAAGCGACTGTGTGTGTGTGTGTATGTGTAGCACCTCTGCACGCGTGCAGATACCACTCCGAATTCCGAATCCGACTCACCGCGCTGCTGGCTCTGCAGACACACTCTCGCGCACTCACAGCACCAGCACCACACATTACACAGCTTACATCGAGCACAAACGCGCTTCGCTCCGGCGCCGACGCCGACTGATGCGAGAGAAGCGGCTCAAGCGCGCTGGCGCTGGATTGTGTTGCGCGCAGACCTACACTCGACTCGATGGTCGGCGTGCGGTGTCAGTACGTAAGTTGCGGTGTTTGTCTCGTGTTGTGTTCCCGCCGCCGCGTTTCTGCCGTGTGAGTGCCGTGCCGTGCGTCGAGTCGCGCATCGTTCGCGGTCGTCCGTCGTCGTCGTCGTCTGCGTCGCCAGCGTCACGTTAAACGGTCACACGGGTGCCACTCGGTTGCCGACGCCGCTGCTGCTGCCGCTGCTGCTTCCCCAACGGGTACGAGGCTCGTGTTCGTTTTTCGCCATTCGCGTTCGCGATTCGCGCGCGCCCGCCTGCGTTTCGCACAGTTTCATCACCGTCGATTGTGTTGTGTGAGCGTGCGTGCGTGTGTGTGTGTTCGTATGTCGTATGGTGTGCGTGTTTGATGAGATTCGTTGCTGCGAGACTCTTCGCATGATATGCACGCATGACTCGCGGCGGCGGCGGTAAATGCAATCGTGTGCGTGTTGGGCAGCGTGCCACGATGTTTTGGGCCCAACATGCGCGCGTTCTGTCGAATTTTATGCGATGCTGCTGCCGCCTGTCGCTGCTGTGGTCGCGCAGTTAGCGTGCGTGCGTCGTTTAGATGAGTTTCTTGCCTGCGCGCTGAAACCTCGCCCGTGTTGCCATCGACCGCTTGTTGGCGGTTGTGATTCGTGTGTGTGTGTGTGTGTGTGCTTCTTACCGTGCCGCGAGCGCGCGCTTGTGTATGTGTGTGTGACTGTGTGTGTGTGTGCTCGCTGGCAAGATGATGATGATGATGCGCAAGGTATAATATACAGTTTTTTTTTGTGCTCGTGCCGTACGTGGTATACACACTCGCATGCACACATAATATAGAGTACGCTTGGCGTACACACTCTGGCACGGGCACATATGTGTAAGGCGGCTTTGGCTTGCGCGTCGGGCAGCAGCAGCGTTCAGAGCTCAGGCGCACCAGAGCCAGAGCATGCATGCACGCATATGGACTCGACGTCGTCGTCGTCGGTCCCCGTCGTCGTCATTGCCGGGGTGTACGGTGTGTGTGTGTGTGTGCTGGTTGGGTTGGTCGGATGGTTGGCGTGCGTGTGTGTGTGTTTGCGAGTCGCATTGAATTGGATCGCGCGGCGGAGATGCATTTTTTTCGTGTGTGTGTTCACACGCCATAAAGGCAGCCATTTTGACAATTCGTACGGTCAAATCTGAATACACCGAACGAATACGAACGAGTGTGTGTGTGTGTGTGTGCGGCTGAGCTGTGCACGCGTCCGTGCACGCGCCGCTTTGCACGAACACAACGGCAGCGACAGCGGCTGTGGCGGCGGCGGCGGTCGGATCGCGCCGCTGCTGCTGCTGCTGCTGGTAAACCGTCGACAAAGTGAGCGGTTGACGAGGGGAACGACGACGCCAGGCAAGGCGCACACGCAAGCCGTGACAGTGTGTTGCTCGACGTGCGACACACACAGACACAAGCGCACAGACCCACGGCAGCGGCGACAGCGACAGTCCGTGCTCTTGTGATTGGTGTTCCGAATCTGTATGTTGTATACACTCGTACACAGAATGTTGCCGTATGATGCTGCTGCTATGAATTATGGGTTCGCCTGTACAACACACACACACACAACACGTACACGCACAGATGGGCACCACACGGGCGAACGGGCTGGGCTGAGCGCTGTGCGTTGTGAGCGCTCATAATCCAATCTATGCGCGCATGCTGAATGCGCGATGTGTATACATAATTACGAGTGTGTGCTCGTCGTACAACCGAACCGTACACCGCTCACAAAGCTGCTGCTGCTGCTGGGACGTCGTCGACGTCGTAGCAACGTCGTACAGTTCAGGGTATACGTGAGTGTTGTCTGTGTGTATGCGTGCCATCGTAATGAGTTCTGCGTACCGCCGCCCGTTCGCGCAATGGTATATCGAGAAACGGTGAATGTTGAACGCGACGACGACGACGGTGACCCGTTTGGTCGTCGTCGCCGTCGTCTTCTTCGTCGTCGATTTTCGAATCTGACGAGTTGATACTAATGTGTGGCCGAAACCAACAGCGCACGTAGCAAAACCGCACTGTTTTGAATATGTACGTCATATGCGGGATCGCAATTCGCCAGAGATAAGGCTTCATCGATGCGAGAAGAGCGCCACACTTCGCAGATAGATTGCGTTCGCCTCTTATCAATTGTATGGAAATTCCTTCGTAACTTTGCATGAGATTTGGTACACAATTGAACAGCGTTCATTGATGATCCGCTTGCACAATGAAGATTGCAGTGAAAATATCGGCATCACGCATCACGTCTAAACCTGCCAACCTGCCTACTGCTGGCGGCTGTTGATTCGTCCGTGTTGTGTGAATTCGCGCGACGTTGTCGTTCTGCCAAACACGTTTCGCAAGCCGCAGCCACAGCCGCCGCCA
>JANTBZ010015439.1:0-13988 GCA_024741255.1 Exechia fusca
GCCTTCTCTGGGCGCGCTCTGCTAGAAGGTAATACTTTTCTTCAACATTTTTTCGATATACAATAGATTTATGTTGAATTAACAAAACTGCATTATTACAATTTGTGTTGGTCTCTTACTTTTCCTACAACACGAAAAAGAAGCACGATTTCGTGAATGTTACAAATCAATGAGCTAGGGTAGTAGCATCTAGCATCGGGGTGAGAAAAAAACACCGACTCCATCAGCGCAAAAACAACATGCGTGTCTGTGACCACCGTATGTGCCGGAGAGGTCGCGCACTGCAATTAAACCCCGTGTCGTGCGATCGATCGTGCGTGCATAGATTTACGCTCTGAACCCGCTCATCGTCGGACATCGGTCTCGGATCGCGGACGACCCATTGACAAAACGACAGAAACATCGACGCCAGTCGTAAGTTCGTAAGCATGCGCATAAAAACCAGAATGACACGCACGAACATACACACTTACAGTTTACTTAGTACACACACACACGATCAAGCGTGCGCTCGCGTCGCGTCGCGGTGCTCACTTTTTAATATATATCACCTGTCTTTGGTTCCCACGGATCGGAGCAGCGCGCGAGTGCGGTTCGCACACGCATACTTTTACCTACACACACGAGCGCACGCATGTGCACTCGAGTGTATCGTGTGTGTGTAGTATAGTAGCATAGGTGCGCTCGTCGGTGTTAATATGCGCAAACGGTGAGCTGGCGCACACAGAGGCGCGTGTGTGTGAGTGTATTTGCGCACGCGAGCATTTAATATGCGAGACACAACACTCACGGGAGTCGACGTCGTCGTCGTCGTCATTCGTTTGTCGTATGACACACACACACACAGTCACAGTCGTATGAGATACTTAATCGCGCGCGCGCGCTCGCACACAACTTGAACGCTTCTCGCGCGACTCGGGCAACAGGCACGTGTGTATCGGCTGCGGCGTGCGTGCGTGTACATATTCATGCTAATTCCAGACATCGAGTAGGTGTAATAAATGCGTCGCCTGGCATTACCATAAGTGGTGCGGCGATCGAGTGTGTGTACAAAGTGTTGCTGTCGATGGTGGTATCGATAGGACGGGGAGCTGTGTGGCGACGCGATTGTTATTGTGGTGATGTCGCGCTGCGGGTGCGTTGGGGGTGCTCATCGCAGTCGTCGTCAAGGGCGCGCGCCGCTGGAAGAGTGTGTGTGTGTGTGTGTGTGGCGAACAACGGTTGGGATTTGCACTAAAGCGTTATGTTCAAGTACAGCATACACGAATTCATCAAGTTCTAGAGTGCCAACGTTGCGGCAGGATAGATATTTGTTTAAGCTACCGATCAGTTATTGTAGTTTAAACCCCAATTATCTTGTTGTAGAACCTTCAAAGTTGTTATTGAGTTTAATTTATATAAAAATCCAGAACTGTTTTATTGGGTTGAATCTGAAATTGATATATAAATATGTTCGGCTACAGCATTCGAAAAGAAAATAGCACAATTAGCAATAAACTACTATTTATGTTGCCAGCTGAATATTGCTTATATGATATGAATCGATCTGTATAGAGTAGTGGATTCTTCGAATATTGATCTCGATGTTCAGTTTTTTTTCCTCATTAATTTCGAATAAATTATTCACTGCAATGTTTTCAAACTATAGTTATGACAGTGTTTTATCCCTTGTACAACTTTGTTCTTATGAATATTTTGCCGCTTTATCGATCGAACAGATTACTTGAACTCGATACTCCAGATTCATAGAGAAAAAAACATAAATCAAACGGTATTTTAAAATGTAATAAGGTAATTTTAGTCAGACGAAACATTAGAAACGACAAGATCGTTCTGCTCTTTGGTGTAGATCCACATCACACCGATTTGTTGACTCTCTGCTTATCGCCTCGAACAAACTCGCCTGTATCAATTTGCTCGCTTTAGGTTGGCGCACTTCCGTTTCAGCTGAGAGTGGCGCACGCCGAACATGCCCTTCGCGTCTGTGTGTGCGTGTGACAGAATGCATGTAATCGTATGAGCGCGCTTGTTTGCTATTCGCATTCAACGCGGACGCGACATTCGAGTGATAAGCGCTCCAATCAAACATTATGTGGTCTATGCATACAGTAAATTTCCAAACGACACGGGGATGTGTGGATGTTCAACATTAAACCATCAACATCATCATCATCTACGTCGTCGTCGTCATTTCGTTTTATCGTTGCTCTGACGCGCGGATTCGACGCTCAGTCAGTCAGACAGAGAGCATAGCATAACTATTAAGCTATGCACATAGACCATATAACTTGTCGTATGCGCGTGTGTGCCTGCGTGTGTGTGTGTGCTCATGTCGATTATTATTATTTATTCAATTCGTACACTATGCCTGAGCTTCGGTGTGTGTGTGTGTGTACACGTGCGCGCCTTCACTAAACCGCAAACGTCGCCGTCGTCGTCAACGTCCGCTCGCAAGCGAACACTCAAAAACACACTCACTCGGTATTCAGTCAGTATAGTACGAATCGTACTACATGGTTCATAAAGTCACGGGAAAATCGGTGTTCTGGTGTCACCGCTCTAAAATCGATAACATTTTTCGGAAGTGCCATCATTTGAATGAGGAATTAAAAATTGTCATGACATTTCATAAAGTAGTTTGAAAGTTATGCTGTTTATTGTAATACGCAGTTCATCAAATACGAGCTAATGAAAAAGGGAACTTCGTTTCTTGATGTAGCACTGATATCTTGTGGGAAAAGAGTGGCTGGAGCCCAAATATGTTTTATTCCGTGTGGACCAGGTTCATTCCCAGCCGAAAACACAAATCGAAATTGTTTACCAAATCGCCGTACCTGCCATTTGGGCACCGAAGACGATGCGCACAATCGAAACATAAATGTGTCAGTTACTGACGAAAACATCAAAAAGTTCACCAAATAAATTCGGAAACAAAAAAGTTTAAAAGCTGTAGATTTCTGATTCCCTAAAGCAATGATAAAATTATTTTGACATATCGTGCAAACGATTTAGGGAATGCCAAATCATTTCGCCGCAAAAATGCATATACTCAAAATCGACAAAATCGACAAAATGTCCTTAATTTATGAATTGGCATTTGAATTGTGGTCTCATCTACGTGTTTATACATATGACCCTCAGTGGATATTATTAATATCCAAATTCAAAATGGTAACTCCAGGAAACTCTAAAAATGAGGCAACATAAATCGCGAAAAAGAACATTTTGCAAGGACAAATACGTACCGAAGGTGTTCGTAATATTTCAGGATCGCTGGATTTAGACTATGTGTCTCGAAGGAGACTTTGTAGAGGATAACCACAAGTTTCCATCAACCAGTTGGTGTTATCATATTTTTTCCCGGGACATAATGAAGCATGTAGTATGTATCCAACGAACCGTTCTTATCTGGTCGTCGTCGTCGTCGGTGTCGCATGGTGTCGGTGTATTGTCGTTATGCTGCTGCTGCTGCTGATGGTGGTGGTGGTGGCGAAACACGCATATAGACCGACACATGCACACACACACACTCCAAAACGTGCGCTGCGCACAAAAACGGCAGCCAACGCGCTGCTGTCGCTGTCGAGCCCCGCGTCGCTCGCAAATTCAAATGTTTTGGGATCGCGTCAAGTCGCCGGTTCCCACGATCGCGCGCAGCACAGCGGTTGGGGCTCTATGTGTGTGTGTGTGTGTGTGTGTGGCAGCGCGTGCGTCTCGCATGTACACGCGCGCGCGTGCTGGCCGGGCTCGCGTGCTCGCATTTGCCACACACACACACACACACTCAACATAGTCGCATAATATAACACTCGTACTTGTGGCGACGATGACGACGACGACATGAAGCGATTGCGCACTTTTTGTGCGCACGCGCGTATGTTTGCCGCGCATTTCGTTGCTGGCTGGTTGGCTCGGGCTCGGGCTGCGCGCGACGATGAGTATGTGGTTTTTTGCCGCTGCCGCTTGTGTATTCGGTTTCGAATGAGTGAGTGTGTGTTTGTGAACGAGCGCGTGCTGACGACGTCAACGCTTGTCCATCGCGTCTCAAAGTCCCCCCGATTTACACAACGACAGCAACGACGTGAACGACGACGACGGACCGCAAACGGGTTGGAAATATGCTCTTGTAGTTTGTGTCTGGTGTCACGTCTACGGTTGCACGTACGCGTAAAATAGACGGGGACATTTATTGGATGAATAGGAGACTGAAACTGTATTCGAATGCAGGTTGCGAAACGAAACTATAAATATTACTAACCCATTTATAATAGACCATCCTAGCGTCCTAAGAATCCCGATTTCGTGTATACTACATAGGCTGATGAGTATTTCGAGAAATTATGAAGGGCCAACATTTTTGATGAAAACTTGATGAATTATTCTACATAGTTTTCTTCAAGTCCGATAGCTCTAAATCAGCGGTTCTGAAACTTCTCGAATCCCTTCGAAAATGATTCGCCGCTTACCCTTGCAAAATACTCTCTTTTATTGATGTCGACTCTCTTATTTGGAATGAACCTCTTTGCCTGGAGCAATTTTATTTACATTAAAAAAATCATAGTAGTCGTTGAGGGTCAAATTCGTAGATTTTAGCCATCGTTTCACCTACTTGGGACAGAGCGTATTGCCTTGGTTGAAGAATACGTTTTCCTCCTCAAATGTGTGGAGGCCATTTCTGATTTCATAATAGTCCATGTTAATTTAGACCTGTTTAATGCAATCTATGAAGAATTACCATCTTGGGTCCCGAAATACAGTTGTAATCAGACTGTTACAAATTGTATACGATGGAGAGGGTTCGTTGTCGCTCTCTGTCCACTGAGATGACTTCCGCTTGAACACCATAGTGTAGAAATGGATACATAATTTATATATTGTCACAAATGTATCAAGAAATGTAGCCTGATCGCGATCGATCAGCCCTAAACACTGTTCCGAAGTTTCAACACGATTTTATCATGTTCAATTGTGTGTTTTGCGGCAGTCATTGCGACAAGAGCTTTCTCATGCTCAAAAACATCAGCACGATAAGTCAAATTTGTATTCGATATCTTTAGAGTACAAGCAATGTTGTGCAACCGCGTTTCTTTTGTCTTCCGAAAATAATTAGTTGATTCAATCATGTTTTCGTAAATATATTGTTTGCATAATCTCTTTCCCATTTATTCAAGTGAATACACATTGTTCCACAAGCAACCTTGAAATACTAATATTTTGTATGGAGAGAATCAAATATTGTCCCTCATACACACAACTAGACCATAACATGTCCTTGAAGATGATATCAATGAATCCAATATGCTTGACGTGTCCTTACTCAATTTTCCTTTTCCAACGAACACATTGAAACCAGTCTCCGAAATTAACCAATGTTATCTGTTTTCATAGCCATCGAACGTCTAACTGACCCGACCTAACGCACATGTGCGTGCGTGTGGCGTGTGTGTGTCAACATCCACATATGACACATCCAGCGCGCCAATATAATAACCAGCAATAACAAAACGTGCGGCGCGCTGACACATGTGAGTCGCATAAGTGTGTGTATGTTGGTCTGCAGCGACCAGCGATCTCTCTGTCACTTCCCATCGCCGTCGTCGTCGTCGCTGTTGATCTTTCAAGTTCGCGCATGCGCGTGCACGCGCGCACGATCGTGATGTGTATGCATATTTGGTGTCGTTAATCGCGTCTAGCCTCTGTGTGTGCGTGTCTCTGTGTGGCGGTATGCTAATTTGTGTGAACGTTGGCCCAGCGTACAACGCGCACACACGCACGCAAACATTGTTGCAATGCTGAGGTGTACGTTATTACGACGCGATTATGCTTTGCTATGCTTGCTGGCTGGCGGCGTGCCGCCAGAGAGGAACGCGAAGTGCGCACAGTCACTATTATCCTATTAAACATACTCGGGAAATTGGCTGCAGAGAAAATAATAAGAATAATTGGAGTTGCGGCTGAGGGCACAAGTGCGACAAAATCATGACGTGTACTGCAGTCGTCTGACAGTAGCTATAATGATCTGGATGTGAGCCCAGGAGTTGAGAGAGAAAAACACGATGGTAGCTTTTTGTATAGGATTTTCCATCGGGAACTCTGTCTTCGAAATTGAATAACACATATGGAATATGAAAGTGATAATACCACAATTTGTATTTCTTTACGAGGAACATGAGTAACATTATGAAATAACATATTGGCCATCAGATACTATTTCATCTCACTCGCAATACTACCAATGGTTAGACTTTTCTCAAGTGATGTTTGTCTATAACTATACAATGAAAATGAAGGTCATTCAACAAAACTGCATCATTACAATTTGTGTATGTGTCCTTGAACACATCGATTACAACGGAGGAAGCCATTTTTTACAGTTGAACGTACGTATCAGCGATGCTTTGATGTTCAAGATAAAATATTCTTTCGAAAATGAATAAACACAATTCCAAAGATATATAGGGGAAGTTAACCCGTTGTTGATACAGTTAGGTTTATAAGCCATAACTTTTGATCGAGATAATATTTCTGAGAACATGTGTATTAATAGGAAGCTACGAAACATAGCTAACTACTGGAGAAATAATAATTTATTCGGTTCTGTAAATAACACAAAAGTTTTCCAGCATTTAACCGTCCTCGTACCACGTGAATGACGCACTCTCGTTACAATATTTCTCGTTTATGTAACTTGGTAAATATGTGATCATTCGATATATACATGTTTGATATTTCGGATTGAGATGAATTAAACTAACAAAATAATAACCTTTTTCAAAGAGAGCGCGTGCGCGTCATTCACGTGGTACGGAGATTGTAAAAATATTATGATTTTTCACAAAAATGAAACAATTTAACCGGGTGTGGACACCCACAAAACTACCTATGTTGCTACTGTTCCTCGAAAATCGTATAAACATCGCTGGAAATTGGATGACGATAATGTCAATATTTGGTTGTTTGTCCCTTGAAATGGACTTCTGCATGTGAAATCGAGAGGCAACTCATCGAGGCCGAATTAAATTCCTGCCTCTATACCGAATTTTATCAGCAGTTTGCATTGAATTTGCTTCGTACCACAAGTATTTCCACCTACGTTTTTATTTGTAAAAATGTTGTACTGAAAGGTTGTAATTAGGGTGTCCACAACTGGGGTATTCAGGCATTTTTTAAAAATGAACTGCAAACTGTTCGGTTATAAATAACTTTTGGATCAAAACTTGATAGAATCACAAAATTGATTATATTTCATTGAAACAAATATATCATACTTATATTTTTGCTATTATTCACTTCATGATATTGCAATTTGTAATTATGTTTTTCTTGGATCAATGTTGATTTCCACACATGTCAAAATATTATCGACTGTAGCACCTACACATGAGAATATTTTTTTGCTAGAACGAAATTAATAATCCATTGTGTTGACATAAAGCACAATCGACTTTTTACAGATTTGCTTTATCTACTTTATGACAATAGTTATGGGGGGTGTTCACAACTACATAGTGAACCTATCCTACATATTATTTTCTGAAAAGCCTAAATAAATGTTCAATCAACATTTTTATCCCTCTCAAATTCCGGGCCCACCATAATAATGACTAGCTTCTGTCGCGTGCACTTTTCGCTGACTCGTCGTAGTGTCACACACACAAAAAAAACGACGTCGCAAATCGCACAATTGATCGGCTGCGTTCGCCGCGTGCGCAGCGCGTTCGCTCGTGATGCAATTCGACTGCATGCATGCACGCACGCACGGCACGACAAGTGCACTCGATATTATTATTTCTGCCGCGCATGCGCCCGTCGCATTGTGCTGTGTGTGATCTGCGCGCAGAATCGATGAATGGAACCGCAAACACACACACACACAGGCTCAGCAAAACACTCACAGCCAAGCACGCAAGCACGCGATCGACGTGCGCGTAAATAACGAACCGCCCCAACAACAATATCCGCTGTGCTGGAGCGGTGCGGGGTCTGCGCGTTGTGTTGTTGATGCGCCAGCACATTCCGGCGGCAGCCAAAGCAAATATTGTAGCATATGTATAGCATAATATGCTGCTACTACTATAAACGAAACGTCTGTATAATATAGAGTCGTTCATTCATTCATTCATGCGAGCAACAGCGTTGCGTTGCACGCAAAAACGGCAGCGGCAACGAAGCCACGGCGACCGGACACCGCGCGATCGACACATCGGCAATGTTGTCGTCGTCATCGCCGCATCGTCGTCGTGATGGCGATTGCGGCGACTCATCGTAAAGTGTGCAAAAAACTGTGTTGCACGAGTAGCAAACAAACAGCAGATGGTCAACGGGCCAGACCAGGCGCAAAGGACCAACGACGCGATTCCTGTCGTCGTGTGAGCGTGCGTGCACACGTGTGGCCGTAGGCCTTGTGGTCAAGTCAGGTCCGTAGCTTCCTAGTGGGCAAAAGTGGGCACTGCCCACTCCAAGCCTGATTGCCTCATAGGGAGAATACATCCGATATGTGGGCAATATGTTGGGGCAGAGTGGGCACATCAAAATGAAAACAGAGTAAATTGGGTTTTGAGATTTCTCGGAGAACGCGACGGACGACACATAATCAAATATTTTCCGTATGAAAATCCTTTACAAAAAAAGTTGGCACTGGTTTTCTGATACCTGTGTTACCTATTTTCAGTTGAATTAAGATTACGCATGTCCGTAATAACTGTTAAATTAATGTTTTTCGTGAAAACTTTTTGAAAAAAAAACGTCGGCATCAAGATGATAAATGTATTAACAGTTGTTTCTTGTCATAATAATACTGGTATTAAGATAAAGAGTTTCAAGCCGTCTTGAAGTTGTGTTGTGTAAGTTGCGATATTATGTTGTGTGCAGTTTGGCTGATCGAAGTGCCCACCCAAGAATGAAATCCTGGCTACGGTCCTTTTGGTCATGTCGCTGCGTGTTCGTATGCTTGACTAGATGCGCATGCGCCTGCGAACTTGGGCCGTGAGATGCGAAAGTGATTTTGGCCGTTGATCGTGCGCTCGCCCGGAGTGTTACGAGCGTGTTTTTTGCACGTGCACCGCCGGGGTGCTGTTCATTGATGACATGCACACATGCACACGTGTACGCACGTTTCGCGCGAGTGTGAGTGTGCTTTAGCGGGTTGGATGCTAATGAACGTGCGCAGGGTCATGCGTCGTATGGGGGTTAATTCTATATGGCAGAATGCATTTGAGTGCACGCGGCAATATGATGCGAAGTAATGTAATTGAGATTTTGTTAATCGTATGTAGAATGGTTTACAGTATCCTATACTAGTAGCGTCGTATCCTATACTAGTAGATGGGGGTGTTTCGAGTGTTCAAGGCACCCCAGTGCCTGGGAATTTTAATTTACGAATTCTAGATAGAATAATAGATTTTTAGGATTTGACATGTTTTCATTAGAAAATTGTAGACTTAATAAGTGATTGAATCGAAATGTAATTCTCCTGCGGGGCAAAGGAACTACGATTATTTTGGATATGTTTCCATTGAATACTTATATTTCCGCTGCCAAACAACTAAAGTGAACTAAGCATTGAGATTATATCGCTCTTTTGTTCCATGTTTTGATCTTGGAATAAGGACCGAGAAAAAAATCTCAACACTTCCGGCAGCTAATGATCGGAATCTCCATAACGCTTTCAAAATGATTTTGAATGGTAATTTTAAGTGTTTCCCATCGTGCCTACACATGTACAATGAATACGTTCCCAATTTATGCATTGTGACCGTATACCGATAGCGATAGATACAGATTAGGATTTGGTTAACCAGACGTTTCTGGGTTCATTTGATGGTTTAGGTGGCAATGTTATACATCATTGAAAACGTGAGACCTTGATCTTCAACATACAACTATTTACCAAACGATTAAGAGTATGTTGCAAGCACACAGTGCTGTTGATCATGTCGATGTTCGTGCCGACAAACGATAATTTACGGGTAATGGAAAACGGGGTGCGAAATGACGTATTTTGCATCGGATTTCAATTGGCGAAAGAAATATGATACATTTTGAGTGACCTAATCCTGACAAATTATGAATATTGCCAAGACATCCGAACTTAATGATTGCAAAAATGGTAGGTTTACAAAGGTTTATTTGTGATGGGATCGGCAGGAATAATTGGACTAATGGGTTTTTAAACCGACGAATCAGTTGATGAAATGTTAACTAAAATTTGATGCAAAAATCCTCAAACATTTGCTCGCCATCACGAAAAAAAATCATTTTCTGCATCATTTTCTATGCTCATTTTTCGAGCGCATTCAGCCAAAGTGGTCAATATAACGATTTGGCACACTTTTCTTAGTTTTTCTTCCATGAGATTATTTTCCATGCTTTTGGTCGCAAACTTGTAAGTTCTTAAGAAAATAAGTTAGCGAATGGATAGAGATTGTTACAATAAAATTTCAAGATTTCATTCTAGGATTATCTTGTAATTTCAGAACCGCTTTTCGGATTACAAAGAGCGCACTCAAATTATAATTACTTCACACCGTCATAGAAACGAAGATCCCCGCCCAAAATCGCAGTGGGAATTTACAAGCTCGCCCTCGTGTCCATCCAGCATGCACATCCAGCCACTTGTAAACCCCTTCCCAAACACTCACATAAACTCACACATGTAGTATCACAGATCAAGCATGTACCCAAACATAAAAACAGCCGTAAGATGTTCGACTCCTTCAAACACACACTCGCACACTCCCCCTAATTCTTACGTTCACACTCAACCCGTTGATGAGAAGAGTTCACATGCAGCAGCCATACATGTGTTCATTCCGATCGTCTGTGACACACTACAACTCCCACGGCCGTGATGCGGAACACGAAGGCCCAAAAATAGATCCGTCGTCTCTACCCCGTTTCCATTGGCCTTGCGACTTGCGTCTGTATATTGCCGAAGACGACACAGACAACAAATTCGTTTCTCATGTGTCGACTGGCCGATTCACATAATTACGCGCGCTCTCCACTCAATTAAAAATTAAAGGGATCAACACATGCACACATGCACGCACATCCCTGTGCCGTGCATTAGCCGAATCCATCAACGCGCGCGCTTATCCACATCGTGAGATGTCTTTTACACATTCGTCGTCATTCGTGCATTGTTTTTTTCGTCTCTGTTGCGTTGTCTGAGCGCTTAACCTTTTCCACGCACCCGCCGCCAGCAGCGAGCGTGTCACATTATTGCCACACATTCGTTATTAACCATAAACATTTCAGATGTGCATCGCCGACAAGCCCGAACCGAACGACACAAAAAATCTCGCTCAACATGTGCGAGCGCACTTGAGGAATACACAGTGTTTTCTCTTCTCCTCTGGTATGATGTTTCTCGATTCGATAGTGCGTTGGAAAAGCAACATGTTGCTCGTTCTATTCTATTTATAGAAATGTTGCAATGCATGTTCGTGTAGATTATGAGATACGAATATTAGCAGCAAATTTCAAATCATAACTTTGGTACTGTAGGGTAGATTTGATTTATGCTAATACATAGTCCACTAACGTTTGATCTCATACAGTCTGCATTTCAATCCACATGTTGCTATGTTCAAGCCATTTTCCACATACTCACACATCCGAACAACCACTGTCAGAATCCCAGCCGATCCAGAACGAACGGTGGGCTATTTTTAGCATCGCCTCGTCTCGTCGGCGCGTTGCAGCACATACGCGCACATACTTTGTGACTTTTCGACTTTCCCAGCCAGCCACTGCAGCGCATGTTTATGTACTGTCGCTGTAACGACATCATAATGTTGCGTACACACACATGAACGCATCGGCGGCGGCGTCGGCTGCGGCTCGGCTGAGTTAAAGAGTCACGACTTCGAGATGCAAATGCGAGTGCAACATTAACGGCAACTCGCACGCTCACGCACGCACGCACGCACGCAGCATTCGTGGCGCATGGAACATGTGGTTTTCCAATAAGGATCGCGAGCGCGCGCGCTTACACACACATGGTTTTGCGCCAACGTTCTCCAGCAGTCGTGTATATATGGAAGTGTTCGCGGCGACCGAGTCATCAGTGTGCCATCGGATCGGTTCGAGGTCGGAAGTGCCAGAGCAGAAGCAGCAGCAGAGCTAACGCAAATTTTTACACGCACGTTTCTACTGCACATTTTTGGAGCCGACAACCTGTTGGACCCACACCGCATCAGAATGTCTCCCACCGCATCGTATCAATTGGCAGCCGCCATCACCAGTGGCGGCTCTGGGACGCCCGTGCTGGGCGATCGGCAGCAGCGACAGAACGCCGCCTCCGGCTCCGCAGCCGCGGATCCGTCGACACGACGCGGCTGCCGCTTGGCGAGCAAATGTTCGCGTGAGCGCCTGCGCAGGGAGAAGATGAAAGCGTCGCTGGTGCTGCTGCGCGAGATCATGCGTGACATGTCATCGTTGCCGGTAAGTTTCGGCGTGTGTGATACTGATTTAACGATTATCTTTAGAGTGAAGTGAATGAGAGATCCTTATCCGCATGATCCATTTGATCCATTTGAGCATAGCAGATTCGAGCACATTCTCTATATATAGATCATTCATGATAAGGTCAGCATGCGCGTTATATCCTTATCACATTAGATAGATTATATTAGATAAAACATCCATGTATTTCTATGTTAGTCTGGTAATTCATAATTGTCTCTCAAAGAAATGTGTTCATCATTAATAAATTACCGTCGACTTTCACAAAATATTAGTAGACTGTTGGATACGTCACATCAAGTTCTGCTATCCATAAGAGGGACGTTTTTCATAAAGTCTATTGAGAGATCGAATTATGGTAGAAACATTCATGCTTTCCTGTAAACGTATTTGAATCTTCTATGCCTTGACTATAGGCGGTTATATGGTATACTGCTGCCCCTAAATTTGTCAATGTTCTAAGCATTAAAATGAAGATATTCGACCGAATTCAGGATATTGTGTGCATTTCATAGGACGTTTCCTACAAATATTGATTTCATTACGGTAGGGCCTTGAATACAAAAGTTATAGCCCTATATGTGTTTTGGTATGTTATTTACTACAAATCATTGATGTAGTAAAAAATGTAATGATGGTCTTCGAATCCAAATTTACCTGTAAACCCGAATCTGCTTTTGTTTCACAGTTTACTTGAATATTCACGAGGGAACCGAGGTTTATCTCTAACGAATACATAATGGGACATGTTTTGCATGGCGTCTATACGTTGTATCCATGGAGAAAAAAAATTAATCAAATATGTTTATACAATGTATAGAATACAGTCCAATCATTTTTATCTGCGCCATATTCAATGGAGCTGTGAGACATCGAATAACTTTGACTTTTCAGCCGATTTTCATAAAAAAAATTTAATTTTTATTCAGTCTATTACTATTTGTTGCGACTAGTTTTTGGATACAAAATCTCAACACAGCTACTCAATTCGCGCCTTAGCGAAATAGTCTGCAATTTATCGTGTATTTTTCACCTTTTTTTATTATCTCAAATTTCAACGTTGGTGGAATTTTTGTTCAGTAGGTATATAGAGAGATCGTCAACATGTCGTTCATTGAGAAAAATGTTGATAATATCTGATTTAAGTGCTCAGAGCGAATGTTTCTCAAAACCCGAGAATGTCGCATTGTCACCACGTCGCCTGGACCCCTCTAGACTCGTTGTTGTAAGATTCTTTGGAATGCAAATTGTACTCTAGAAAGCCTCATACTATAGACAAGCTCAAGGCAAAAATTAGAGAAAACATTATCGCTATTCCGCGCGTGATACTGAAAAAAGTTATGGAAAATGCATGAAATCCAGCACATTTTGCAGTTGCCAATGAAGGTAGCAATTTGATTGACAGAATACATTGTCCTCACAAATTGTATAGGTTGATCCAAACAAATTGTATAGGTTTAAATTAAATTAAAATATGTTGTTCATAAAAATTGGTTAATTGGTTCAAAAGTTATTCGATG
>JANTBZ010015550.1:0-33877 GCA_024741255.1 Exechia fusca
CAAAATTCCGGCTCCGTCATGTTCTAATCTACTGGAATTCGAATGTAAACCCCGAAGAATCATAAGGATCGGACTATGTTTAGGATACGTTATTCGTGGTCTAACATTTCATCACCACTTTCTTCGAGCCGATGAAAACAATATGTTTTGGCATCATCAAGAGAAGCTCGAAAAACTCACATCACATCGAAGTAAAAACTTATAACAGTTGGGATAAATACCGTGTTCTAAATGCTTGGCAATGTTATATAAGATTTTGGGGGACTTTTGTCAGACCGTGTTCTAAAAACCGTATTCTAAAAGACCGTGATATAGGAGGTTCAGGTGTATAGTGAATCTCATAACAATTGTTTTATGATATCTACATTTTCAACATATTTCACGAACATACTTGAGCAATCATAACGATAATGAAGCCACAAATGCATAATGTGATAAAATAGTGATAACATTTGTCCGAAAATTGAACAAATTTCAAAACAAATCTCAATACAAAATAAACGGTTCACATCCACCGGTAACAAATACTGCACATGTGAATAGAACATTACCGTGCTAATTATGGTTCGTAAAATGCTTTATCTGGATACAAACAAAAATTATAGTCATTTGGTGGTGTAATCGAACCCACATTTGTCCGCAAAATAATTATATTGGATTTGTAATGCCATAGATCGTGTCGGTTGTCCCTGGCAACGTAGAAGACGCGGAGGAGTTCTGCAACAGGCTGTCCCGAAGCAAACATCCTGATTCTCATGGGTGATTTCAACGTGAAAGTCGGAGCTGATAACACCGGATGGAATACGGCTATGAGCAGACATGGTCTGGGTGTGGTTGTTGAACGGAAACGGGCTCGATTTAGTGCAACTCTGTGTCAAGTATGACAAGTCATAGGCGGCACACTGTTTCCACATAAGGAGTTCAACGGCTTACCACCTTGCCGGACGTTCAACGTCAATGCGCCAACCCGAAGAGAAATCGCATATGCCATACTGCTCAAAGTCGACATCCATGGCATCACGTCTTTGCTGCAACCGATCGTCCAGCATGCATGGGAGACAGAATCCATTCCATCCGAATGTACAAATGGGACGATCATTAGGCTCCCCAAAAAGGGCAAGCTTTTGCACTGTTCAAACTGGCGAGGAATAACCCAGCAAAATACGGTGAACAAGATAATGTCATCCATCTTGCACCAGCGTCTCAGAAGCGTCCTGGACCCAACGCTCCGATGAGAGCAGGCAGGTTTCCGCCCTGGCAGATCGTGCACAGACACATCAACACGATCCGAAAAATCGTTGAGCAAGCGAACGAATGGCAGACGCCCATATTCCTGCTGTTCGTAGATTTCGAACGGGCCTTCGATAGAGAGGACCGGAACGCGATGTGGGCCATTCTAGCAGGCATGGGAATTCCGGATAAGCTTCTACACATCATCCAGTCGATGTGCAGAGATGAAAAATGCGGCGTGTAAAGCCAAGTTTAATCCTCTCCCCTTCCTTTTCCTACTCGTCTTTTCACCTGACGATAAACCTGAAGCTCAGACTCACTGACGCAGGGCCTGCAGGTATTTATGAATAAATGCCTCAGACGCATTCTTCAAATTCGCTGGCCGTCCAGAATCAGCAATGACGAGTTGTAGAAGGCCAAGGAACATAACAAGTAATGGCTCGTGAAATCTATCTATCAAGTATAACGATTTGTGTATAATTTTCTAAAAACAGTTGTTAATGCGATTAATAGCCCTCTATTTATATTCAAAAGTATATAAATGGCGAAAAGTTATGACGGAAAACATCCCCTAACTATTTTTAGAACCTCGTGAAGTTTTTGTTCACTTTCTTGTACTCATTTTCACAAGCAAAATAACGTTATCGAAGCCATTAGCTGGCGTTAAACCTATATTATAATATGTATTGTAAACACTTTTGAAAGTTGTATTTGAAGGCCGATACAATATATTGAATTTTGGAATAATGATTGTTGACAATTGATGATTTGAATTATTTGGGAGCTGCTGGGGCTGCCGGGGCTGCCGGATCTGAAGGAGCTGTCGGAGAAGTAGCCGGAGCTGATGGAGCTGGAGCCGTCGCAGGTTGTGTCGAAGCCGGCGCAGGTTGGGTCGGAGCCGGCGCAGGTTGGGTCGGAGCCGGCGCAGGTTGGGTCGGAGCCGGCGCAGGTTCGGCCGCAGCCGGCGCAGGTTCGGCCGCAGCCGGCGCAGGTTCGGCCGCAGCCGGCGCGGGTTGTGCCGTAGTCGGCGCAGGTTGGTTTCCCTGACCCCAATTCCAACCACAGCACCACGGCCACCACGGATTTGCCTGTCCCTGAGTTCTAGCTCCAGCACCAAAGTGGCAACAGGGCCAAAATGGGGCTGCTTGCACCAACTATGATATGTATTTAAAAATTGATTTCGTTTTTAAATTATGAATGAGAATGAAATAATATTCACTTACCATGCAGGAGCACAGAACCACGATCAAAGTTTTCCACGATAGAACAAGCATTGTCGAATTGTTATCAAATTTTCGCCAGACAATTGGAAACCAAGTACTTGACTGATGATCGATGGTCTGGGTGGAGCTAATTTATACGAGAGGCGATGTTGACGACGACCTTGGGTTAACCCTGAATTGTTTGAGTGTTTGAGCGTTTGCGTTGGGGTGGTTGAATTATTCTATTTAGAAACGTTGTATTTTTGGGTATTGTCAATATGGAGGAAAGAGTCAATATGTGAACAATCTGGTTGAATCTGTTTGCATGAACCGCCGTGTTTATCAATAACATGTTGAACTCGCACATCTGCAGCGATCATTGCATTTGTGTATGAGCTCACATACAAAAATCTAACATGAGCCTAAAAAAATATCGTTTTTAAAAGCATATTACGCACATTAATTCAATAAGATTAGCGAGTTTATAAATGGTAATGATCAAAAGATTTTCTTCAACAAAATACGTGTTATCATCGATCGGCGATGTAATCTTTTCGATGACATCGTCGAGGAAAATTATGCGCGTTTCAGCATTGCCCATAATATTTGGCAACGATGACATGGGTCCGTCAATCAAGTACGAGCATTTTGCTGTTACACCCCATATCAACTGCTCCTCATCATTTTGCATCCATAGATTCATGCATTTTTTTCTATTTCTTCGAATGCAAATTGAATTGTGCCCAATATACGCAACTCTCGTATCTCTTCCCAAGCTTCCATCTATTCATTCATCGGTATCTTAATCGGTTCGTAGGTCGTACCGTCTTCACATTTTGACATAAGCGTTGAAAAGGGGCACTTACACATATTCATATGGACCCTCTAATGTAGCATTAATACAGAAACACGGACATCCTTTTAGACTAACAAGTTGATATTTTTCGGACAACATGTAAGCAATAGCTTGAGCATTGTTTTATTTCACAACTGTCAGCTTTCATTCGAATGACCCAATCTTATAGTTGAAATAAGTGCTCTCAAGATTCTCGTTAATTTTTAATTGAAATTACATTTGTTCAAGAGGGACAGCGTATTATATCCATAATATCAATGCGCTATTCTTGGAATTTCGCATGAATAATTATAATGATGGATGCTGTTATACCACCGACTTATAGGAAAATGATGAATTAATCGGCTATCCCATAGCTATAGTCGAACATGTTATTTTGTCATCATCTACATCCATTTACCCCATGAAGGAGTGTTGGGCGTCTGTATTTGAAATACGAAGCTTTTACAGGTTATTTTACTGTTGATAGGCACCAGTATATCAACAGGGCAGTTTCACTCAAACAGGAGCTTTTACTAGAACGAAATCAGCGCTCAGTGCTACACTGAAAGAGAGAACCAAGCCAAGCCAACATTTACGTGTCTGCGCACACACGGGCAGAGTGATTCGGTGTTTTTTCCACTCTGCGCTTTGAGAATTTATTGTTTTTTGTGTATAGCAACCTGTTTATTGCTGATTACACAGTTCCCTGTGACGACGCGTTTGATAAATTTGAGGTGTCGCCCGGGTATTCGAACCACCAAATTGTGATTCCAAAGCCCGACTACGCTACCCACTCTACCATTGCGGCGAAAAGTTAGACTGTTAACATGGTTCTACATGGTTGAGTCACACAATTCAACTAATCACGGAAAAGACGACTTCCAACAGCAATAACATCAACCTCGAAGGGTTAGTAATACAATATTTCGATGGTTAGTCTCAAGACTTGATTTTCAATTACCTAAATTTGATCTAAATCCAACTTTGATTGCTAACATGGCTTCACATGGTTAAGGCACTGATTATTCAACTAATCACGTAAAAGTCGTACTTCCTACAGCAACAACAACAATGCTGATGGCATGAACATGTTTATTCTAAAAAAAGGAAGAGGCGTTCAAAGTTTGATGCTTTCATGCTTTTCAACCACCGATTGGGAAACTCTGCCCCCTCCAGATAACGTCATGCGTCTCGTTCGTTCGCAACGCACAATTGTTGAATTTCATCGCACCTCATCGCAATAGTGCCAGCGGCACTCTGGTTGTTCCCGATGGCTGCTGCGCTGGCGCCGGCGATGCCGGTTGTGATCTCTAATCGGTTTTCACGCCGCCGACATGTCGAGGAAATTGATTTTCTACCAGCGCGCATGTACGTTTATCATCCTCGGTTTTTTTGCACCGTGTTCCATCCATATGTGTGTGTTTCGGTTGGTAAAAATTGGAATCCAAGTATTTCTGGTTTCAATTTGGTATTGTGCAAATATGCACATGTGTGTGTGTGTGTGTCTGTGCGGATGTGCCAGCCGGATATTACGAAAATGCGCCGTCGAACAGTGATTGCATGCAAGCGGCGGTTGGGGGGGATGAACCAGGCGAGGGATGAAGTATCAGCATACATGCTATACTGTAGCATATAGACACACACCCATAAACACCCATCCAGTTCCAGCTCCAGCTCCACCGGGGCAAACAATCGTGCCAGCGCATTTTTACGATACCTGGAACACCTGAGCGCACGAATGCACTCAACCGCCGGGCCAACGCGGCAAAGTGCTGTGCGCCAAAGTGCTCTCGGTTTCCCCCCGCCCTCCGTGCCCTCGCTTGCCTGTCTGCCTGCCCGGCGCGCGCGGTCGGCACACTCTGCATAATAAATAGGTGCGCGCGTGATTGGAGGAGAGATGCGCTCGTCTGGGCAACATTGTCGACGACGACGGATTCGACGGATTCGATGCAACAGTGAAGAGACAAAGCTTCGCTTGAGCGGAGCATAGGGACGACAGAGTGTATGCTGTATATGTTGCATGTTGCATTGTGATTCATTTCCTGCGCTGTCGTTCGTTGTCGCTGTCGACATATTGCCGACTTTGCACATTGTCGCGTCTCGTATTGCGCTCGAATCGGCAATCCGGAAGTGTTTTTATTTTTTTGTCTGTCCCAGACTTCTCCCGTCACTGCCCGAGTTTGGCATTATTTTAGAAGGCGTTTTTTAGGTTTTTCAGACGTCAAGAGACGATGGTAAGCTACGGAGTTCAATGTTCTTCGACGTCGTCGTCGTGTTGTTGTCGAGGTGTATTTCTCTGTTTATAATCATGCCGCTCCCATGCTCCTCCTATGCTGCGCCACATGCTGCGCCCGTTTGGCAGAACGAGACACACCGGCGCGCATTCGGATAAATTGCTTGTTTAGTGAAGCGAGTATTTGCTCATCAGTTCTGCTTGGCCGCCGTCGACGGAATTGCGCGAGCCAAATATACAACGCGACATAGGCAGGGGTGGTTGTGCAGCAGTGATGATGGTGGGTGGGTTGCGTGTTTGCGCATAGGTAGACACACAGACACATCGGATGGAGCGGCCTTCGTGTGAATGCCATCACGTTAGTGGAGTGTAGAGTAGACGGAGTTGTTTTAGAGCTGATTAAAGTCAATCTCGAAATACTCACGCCTGTTTCCGAACCTAACCTCAATACTTTGCCACCTACTTTGCCACCTCCAACGAGAAATATAATTTTTAAATATTTCTACATAATTGATTGTGTAGATATCATCAAGATGAAACGATTCACGTAGATTTGTATTTTTTAAAGCATATATAGTATCCAAGATATTTAGAAGAAGAACTTCTTGCGACGTGCGGGTTAGAAAATAGAAATTTGCTTTCAGATTCCAACTTTTAGTTAGCGTTTCACGTTCGAATCACTTCGACTAGCTGTCATTGCTATAAACGAATTTGCAACATTTCATTTACTAACTTCAGCCATAACTCCAATTGCTGCCAAAACTACCACCACCATCGACCCTTCCTACTCTGCACCAGCCCAGCATGCGGCCAATAACAGCAAGCCGTTCGCTCGCTTTGGTTCGCTCGTCCACTCCACTCCGGCACCACCGGATCCCCGAAAGATAATGATAATGAATACGATGATTGCTAGCACGCACGCACGCACGCACGATGGAGCATCGTGCTGTCTGGCGCTGGATGACAGAGCAGCAGCAGCAGCAGTTTCGCCTGGCCTGAGCAGCTGGTGGTGGAGCAGCTTAATTTTTCACGTATCATTCCACTCGCGCTCACGCATGGCCAGCAGCCGGCTAGCACGCCCTCGTCGGAACCGGAATCCGGCCGAAAGGCGATTACGTTGGCGCGGCGTCAGCTCACATTCCCATTCGAGATGGCGTCGCCGAAGCGGACGCCGAAGCGGACGCGTTACAATCAATCAATATCGACGGTCGCATCGTCATCGCGCCTCGCTTCGTCCGAAACATGCGTGCGTGTGGTGTGATAATGATCGCTGTCGATTTTCATTTGATTCGCGACACCGCCCGGTCGGCGGAACCGATTCCAAAGAGTCGAACCCTCGTCTCGGCGGTGTTGGTGTTTGTTGACGCGCAAGCGCAGGATGCGCGTTTCGGTGTCGATCATCAAACGAAATCGGAAATCGTTCGAGGAATTGCGGGGCGGCGGAAAACGGGCGCGGTTCGGTATCTGTCGCATCGCGGTGGTCGACGATGTGTGTTCGCGTTTTAGCACTTCTGAAGAGTGGCTTCTTGAATGGGCTCTGTTGTGTATGTAATTATTTCTGCGTTTCGTTCTCTTCGAATGGGTATTGTCCAGTCTTGCGTTCAGTGTTTTATGTTCAATAGAGTCGGCCCGGCGAACTCGAATCAACGATCGAATGATATTTCGAACAAAAAAGAGAGAAAGAGAAATGGCCAGTCCGTTTTCCATAAAAATGCGCATGTATTGTGGAAAACGAACCGGCCGTTTCTTCAGCCATTATCTTAAAAAATCTCCACATAATTATAGATATGGAAAAATGTATTCCTTCGATACTTGTTGCGAACTTATCATAGTTTTCCCTTCATACAAACCTATCCCTACTATTAGTGACAAACATGTGAGTTTCCGCGAAAATCGGACCGCCAGTTCCTACAGTAGGTACTGTTGAATAAAGAGTATTTCTTCTTAGTTGAACGCAGCCACATTTGTTCTTTTGCCAACGCTGCTTTCGTCATTGTTGCCAATACATAATGCGATGCCGGTGTGCTCGATGGCATGCCGGTGCACAACAGCGTGAATCAATTGTCTCTGTTTGTGTTTCGGCTGGTGCGTGATTGTGTGTTTGTGCGTGTGTTTGTGTCGGCCGCAGCAAGGCTTTGGGGTCGACCCGGCGAGGTTTGTTGTTTTTTGCGCTTAGGTTTAGACTTGCGTGCGTGCGATGGCATTCATATGTGTTATTCGAGCACGTGTGCAGCTGCGGGGGCTTTACAATCCAACACTCGCCCGCCGCCGCCCACAAACAAATCAAAATTGCAATTTAAACTTTCAACCAGCCATACGATTTATATTATACAATATACAAAAAATCCACCCAAATGAAATCCTTTTCCAGCAGCCAGAGTGCACTGCTGGAACGGGTTTCGGCATAAATGACGACTGGTGTTGTTGGTGGTTTATGTGTCGTTTGCCATGAGAGCACAGGCTATATCTCACAGATATTTTTTTCCGTCGATGTCGTGCTGTGCTGCGTACATTTTCGGGTTTGTCACAGCGCACAAGATTTATGGTCACGGCTCTCGGCAGCTGCGGAGTGCTGCGGAGTTGGGCATTACATGCCGTAAAACCGTGTAAACAGGCTCGACGAAATGGGCGCGAGTGTCGCGTCGCCACGGAGACAATCGACGACCCCCAACCGTCGATGCACAAACGCGAAGCGCGTGCCCGCTCGTCGACAAGCGAAGAGATTAAATCCGTCCAGTCAGGTGAAACCTTTTTTTCGAGTCGCTCGCTCGGTTTGGCGGCTGCGATTGTGCGTGCGGTGCGGTGGTGTCCGAAGATTGTGCGGTTCGGTGGCGATGATGTGGGTTTGGATTTCGTTGGGTCGGTCGGTCGGTTGGTCGGCGTGTGAGTGGGGACAATTTAAATGACGATTATTTGCACGGTTGAACGCGTGTAATTAATGATGTGCGCACCCGGTGATGATACCGGTAATGATGTTCACCGATCATCGCGGCACTGATGAGATGTGTACGAGATTATGGGTTATTATGCGTAATTTGTCGGGAAGTGGAGACTTGCAAATGGGACGATCGTTGTGCATTGTGAGGAGACTAGACATACATATACGTGTAAGTCAATTGGGTATTAATTGAATGAATTGCTGACAAAGTTGGAGAACAAATCTTCACGGCTTCCAAAAGGTGAATCTCCTTGCTAACACTTGTTGTTGTTGTTTCAAGATGGAAGGCTCCCATCAAAGTTGTAGAGAAATTCGCCTTTACAATGTACGAATCACCAATCTTCGTTTTACCCGGGAAAAAGTGTACCCCCAAACTAATTTATTATGCCGCTCATGTTAATCCACCACAAAACGCGGCTTCCCTTCGCTCGCCCGCACTCATTCCAAGTCAATTTGTACTTTACAAAACATTATTGCTGCGCTCGCAACAGCCGACGTGTCGACTAAATGAATGCACACACACACTCCGCACTAATGCAATGCGATTGCCAACTGTTGTCCTCCGTACATAATCTTGAAGCCTGCCGCTGCTGCGGCTGAACTCGTTCGCCTGCAAAGAAGTCACTGCATTCGTGACGCAGCAATGCAATGCTCGCTTGGAATCCGTAGAGTTGTGGCTTTCTATGGAAAGCCGCCTCACTCTATAATAAAATAATTGAATTGTCGGCGACTTGGTCGTTCGCATCCTTGTCGTTGTCGTCGTCGTCGTCATCGTCGTTATCATCGTCTGGAGTGGTGTGCAGGCTTCGCGCCGACTTCGTCCTCGTCCTCGTGCGCTCTTCGCGCGTTGCATGTCTGAATGAGCGCGCTCGTGCCCGCAAAATGGGCGGAGGGGCAATTATGCTGTCGTCTGCTCGTTGGTATAAGCGCTATACAGTGGGAAAAAAATCTGGGCGACTTCGGCGCGCGTGTGTGAACGGAGTATAATGCGGCGGCCCGGCCCGGCCCGCTTTGCGGAGGCATTGCGTCGTCGTTGTCGTCGCTGTCGCCCGTCTCTTTTGACTGGATACAGTGGGTGGCATGAGTAAATGAACAAAACCTACCTCAATCCTTGGGTAAAGTGTCGCCAATATAATTGATTTCGTATCGCCAATAGCGCTTGTCTCTGGGACAAAACTGAAATAATATGTTCACGGACGAAGAACCCTACCAGACGTGCTACAACAACAACATGATGATAACCCTCCCTTTACCACATGCGCCTGGTCACGTCGCAATTGGTTCTTCTTCTAAATATCTTGGCTCCTATATAAATTAACGTGAATCGTTTCATCTTGGCGATATCTGCACAATCCATTCTTTAGAATTATTTTAAAAAGTCTATTTCTCGCAGGAAAAGGTTGCAAAGTATTGAGGTTAGGTTTACCGATAATCTAACGAATAAGTGAACAACTCCAATTTATCCAGTTTTTATAGATCGTGCTTTTGATGAATAAATCAACCAATTAGCACGTCACTTTATTAGTAAATAATGTTCATGTTCCAAGTTTTATTACCCCAACTGTCTTCGACTGTGTGGGTTATTGGTTGCCTCTGCGCTCGTGCATTTGAATGCAAAGTATGTGCATATTAAATTGAGTCGTCGTCATCGTCCCGACGACGACGACGGCTGCAAAGCTTCACTTGGTATGTGTGTATGTGCGGTTACATAGTCAACACATTGAGGCGCCGCAAAAAATGAACATTTCCCCGAACCGCCGCCGCCGCCGCCGCCGCAGAAGGGTGAGAAAAGCGCTCATCGTCGCTTGTCAGAATGAATAAATAAACGCCGGTACGTGCCCGAGCCGAGTCGAGTCGAGCTGAAAACTCCTCCGACTCCTCTTGCACACACACACCTTCAAATTTATAATGTCGGTTATGTTACGGCCGATCGGCCGGAAATGTCTGCCGGGCACCGCCGTCGAAGCCGCCGCCACCGCCACTTAACGAGGCGACGGCGAGCATTGGCAACTCACGCCCGGTTGTCTGGTGACTCGCACACAGTCACATCCGGGCTGCTGGACCGCCAGGCTGTGCGGCTGGGTCAGAAAAGAGGGTGGTGCTGGTCGTCCGGTTTCCAGGCACGTTCGACGCGTTCGAATCACTCCGTTCCGACGACGACGACGACGACGATGGACGAGGACGCATAGAAATAAATATTTGCTCATGGCTTGTTGAATTTTTTCCACTCGCTCTAAGATGCGTGTGTGTGGTCGTCGCTCGGCTTTCAACCGGTGGCATGTGTGTGTGTGTGTTGGTATGCGAGCGCGTGTTTGTGCAATTTCCCGGAGCACACTTACCGGGGCCCGCGCACAATCCCATCGACACGTAATTTGATAAAAACATAAACAAACACTCGAACAGCTTTCCGATTTCCGACCGGAGAGCCAGAGAACGAACGAACACCCTTGCACATACATACACAGCCTCTAGCCACACACACATTTACTGCAGTGTAAAATCCGAAGAACCGTTCATCTTCGAACGTGAACAGGGTGGTCAAATGGGACATCTTTTAAAATGATTTTGCAAATCGAGTTTAGTATGGTGATGCCAGATTGGAGGTATGATGAAACTTCTATTTGCACAAAGACTGTAGACAACAACAACACATCCGAAAAATTATATATTGTAAGGGTTCCACACTGTTGGATGCCAATTTTGCTGATATTGAACTTCAGAAATGTGCACAAACCGCCAATGTGGCATCGGCATTACTCGAACTGCCAACACCGAACTGTCAAATGAGCTATTTGTGAAGTAATAGTGCAGCCAAATTTTTTCAATCCCTTTTTAAATTACCGTTGAAATCTTGATATAATCCATTTTTCTACGTGACAAGGATTCCTACTGCGTGGAATTTAACGTGAGAAGTTTTGGTAGTTGGCAATACTATACCACTTGACAAATGGCTCAGTTAGAGACAGTTCGAATTGGGCAGTTGACAGTCGGGTACAATCGACATTGAACGCAGAAACTATTTCTTGTAATCGATTTCTTACGCCCGGACAGTCAGAAGGCTTTAAACCAGAGTGCAGAAACCTTTTATTCCTATATATTTGCACATCGAAAGATGAGCAGTTCCTTGGATATGGGATATGCTTCCTTCGATCTGACTCATTATTAGTGCAAAAAATCGTCCTTTCTCTATGAAAAATGGCTCTAATTCGAACATCCTGTAAATTCCCACCAACCAACTTACACACGTGCTCCTCTTCGAATACATGTCGCATTATACCGTGACCTGGGAACCACGCTCCACGCTTATCCTTGGTGTTCTAGCGCCGAACACGCACTCATTTAACACACATACACATACATACACCCACACCACACAGAGCGAGGAGAGAAAAAACCCGCGCCAGTCCCGTGTAACCGATAAGTATGTACTTAAGCACTGTGTATTATGTGCATTATGTGCTCTCGTTTGCCACGTTTTGCGTTGGCGTCCTCGCACATACAGACATACAGACACACACACAAACATAGTGCACCTTTTTACGGGCGTCTGCACACAGTCACACACACACACACACGAGCACATGTGTGTGGGCACGTGTGCCGTGGTTTTTTCCCCGGCCGGCGTTCCCGATCTGCACGAGTGATAATTATGGATAAATCCCGAACGATTGAGGCCATTCCACCCAGGTCAGACACTCGTGTGTGTTGTGTGCGTGTGTGTGTGAAAGCACCGCACAAAAACGCCACGCTCCAAAAGCATACACAATTCTATCCACACGCGACACGGTCCTCGTCGGTCGGCAGTAGCGCCGCATGCCGTATCGTGTTAAATTACTGTATGGCTTGGTTTCGATTTTTTCCCGTATTCAGTCATGAGTGCCTCGCTGCACGCTCTGTGGGTACAGTATGCTGTTGCTCGGATGCCTCGGACCCAGAGCCGGTCGCCGGGTCTGTGAGCGGATCTGTGTTGGTGGTGTCCCGCGCTCGCGTTTGCGTGCGAGTGTAGAGTACGCATGGTGTTGTACGGGGATGGCCTCTGCTGGTGTAATCGATCCATTTGAGTCGACGCGCCCGTTCGGGATCCATTCGGACGGAATAGGAATGGGCGATTCTGAATGGGTATCGATTTACCAATGTAACTGGATCTATCATTAAATTTAATTCTACTCGAAAGAACGATCGTTTGATGTAGAGCATGTCACTGTTTACTGTTTGCCGACTGACAATACTTTTGATGTAACCGTTTACACATTCTCCCTTTCCTTCGATGCCTTATCTTCAATAAGCACTATATTCGTTTCCAAAAGATCGAGATGTTGAGTTGATGAGAGACAGTTCGTTCCAAGAATACCCAATCGCCAACAAACGTGTATTGCTAAGAGCTAGGAGGTATAGAGTACGCTTCCAGCCAACCGATAAACCCCAACAACAACATAATGAACTCGTGTAGCAGGTTAGCCAAAACTTTCATTTTGTCAAATACAAAAATGTTCAAAGCAAACCAACTCCTCGATAAAATCCCACAACCCTAATCTTGTGCTGCTGGTTCTGGTGTTAGCTGATGCTGGAGTTTGTGTGCACTCGCGCAAATGGCATTTCGACGCATCGTCGGGGTCGACTGGTGGGGGTTCGTTCTAAGTGGGCGGGTGGTCGGTCCGCAAACTGCGTGGCTTCTGTATGCACTATAGTAACAGATATAGCACCATTCGAGTATATATCTCTCGTCGTTATTGCAGTTCGATGGCGCGCATTGGCCGCACATTGTCTGTGAATTACGGTTTCTGGTCGGATCCCGAGTTTTAATTCGTTTTAAATTCAGTTGTCTAAGTAACATGGACGACGACGACGACGAAGCGATGCGATGACGATGTGGGTGTTGCACTGCATATCGATGGCACACAATGTAGTAGTATAGTTGAGTAATGGCGCTGCGAGCTCCGACGGTTGTGTAATCTACTATGTAGATGACATCGCTGGCGAATAGAACACGGGATGATGAGTTTGTAGGATGGACTGTTTCTTTACATTTTGAAGGAATCACAATCCTTCCGAACAGTTTCCGGAGCGTCATTAGCACTAGGGTTATTATATCGGCCTATTGAGGGCTAAACGTTTTTCCCTTCCGAATATCTCCGTTCAAATAGTCTTGAAAAATAAAAATCTTCATGAATTTGTTCCTGACCAAAATTTCACCACTTTGCCCTTTTGTGGGCACAACAACAACAACGTACGCGCTACGGTCTACTAATTTGACCGATAAAGCGAGCGTTAATTCGTCATCCTACTCACATTTCATCCCTTGTGCAACGTATGACAATTCTCGATTCATTGCCCCCCATGCTGCCCCCCATTCCCTAGTGGGTCTTCCGACGACGACGTGTATTAGTTGCGAACGGATTTGCCTTCGCTTGGTCCGATGACGCGGATTTGTCGTCGCTGCCGCCGATTAGCCGGTCGAGCTCCTACATTACGCGCAGCGCCAAATCGGTTAATTGAGGATTGGGATTTATGCTCACTTTGTGCCAGTGCCGCTGCGGTGGAGGAGCGTGAACTTTGATTACACACTAACTCACTCAGTATATAGCCAACCGCGATCGAATATTCAAATTCAAATCACTTTGTGTCGTCAACGTCGACGTCGACGACGTGTCGCACGCTATTAGTGTCTGAGGCGCGAGGCGTCAATATGTTATGCTGCCGATGCTGCTGCTCATGCTCATAACATGCTCGCCTGTTGGTGGCACGTGCGACACGTGGCTGACACGTGGATTGACAGGCACGACGGGTCGATTAGGCGTACCGAAGGGCGCTTCTCCTGTGCATCTCCTCACATGTGCTGGCTTCTCGCCGGGAATGAATTCCATTGGATTTGTTTTTTTTGCGTATGCTACTCTGCAGCATAACTTACGAATCGAATCCGGCGAGCTACGATCAAATTATAATGCATAATGAACACATGTTGTGTGTTGCCAACGGAATGGCGCATATGTGGAAACGTCTGGCATCGATTTTGCGGGCACACATGTACACACACACACATAAACACGGCACGCAGTCCCGCAGTCCCGGACTCTCTAATTGGCAATTGCAATTTGTGCCAACAGTTGTATTACCTTTCATTGTCGACTGCAAAGCAGCACAGCAGCTACAGCTAGCTAGAGAGGAAGGTTGGTTGGCTCACATTTCGGCCGTTCGGCTGGCGTGGATCGTGTTGTGGGTGTGTTCACGTGTGTGTGTGTATGTTTGTACCAAACTGAACTGTACGGTATGTTATGCGTCTGTGTAGGCTCGTATGATAAATTAAGCTTCAGGTTGCTCGCGTTTGTTGCCGCCGCCGCCGCCGCTTCCATTAAAACGCTCGCATGCCGACACAATACCTCTCTGGATATGGGCACGGACGGCAACATTTTGCGTTGCTGAATATTCTATACATATAAATACACGTGTCCGGGACGCCCGCACACACACCGACACACAAAGTTTGTGGGCTAAATTAAACATTAGCAAATTGGCCGCTCTATTCATCAGCACGGCGATGCGATGCGATGTGCAATGTGCGCAGTTTGTACGATGTGCGTGTGTGTTGTTGGCCGCCCCGAACGATGTTGTTCGGACTGCTGTTGCTCGTGAACGATAGTGGGGTTGGAGGGCCACTGGCGTCAGCGGCTACCGTTCCCGATGCTGATGTGTGTGCAGTGTGCAGTGCACCACACCAGACACTGCTGGACTCGAGTGTGAGCCAGCCAGCCAGCAGACGAGTTGCTTCACTAAATTTCACTTAAACATACAACGGACGCATGCGCGTGAGCGGAGGACCAGAAGCGATGATGCTGCTGCAACTCTTTTGGGCAGAGATGGAGGTGTAGAAAATTGAATTTTTTTTGAACTTGTTCAGAAAGTAGCGTTGGAACCACTTTTCAAATCCAATGTTACCTTACTGAAATGTAATTGTATATAGGTGTTGTTGTTGTTAACAGTCATTACAACAACAATCAATCCTACGAACCCGCCTAAAAATTCAATATTTCGTTGACGGACGTTGAATAGCACTTGCTTTATAACGAGAAGTCCTTTTTGTAATCCACATTTAGTACAAGCAATTATTTCCAATCGCATTTTGCCATCCCTGCTCTTCTGTGCGTGCGTGTGTGTGTGCATTCGCATCGTCGTGCCATCGCTGGGTGAGATGAGCCCGGTCATGTAACACACTGTATGACAGGCCCGCACCGGCCGGGGGTGCGGAATTGCCCCGCTCATCCAGCCAGCCGAGTCCAGTCCAGTCCTTTTAACTGGAACATAACTCGCACTCGGGCACTCGTCGTCGTCCGCCGGACAGCCGTCTCGACCCGACATCGCATATAATTTATGCGCATTTGCTTCGCTGTAAATTTACATACTCTACGCGTCTGCGGAGTGCTGGCGCCAGTGTGCGAGTTTAAGACCCATATTTCGTTTTTGTTTCGGTATGAAAAGACGATTGCCCGACTGATAGCAGAGCGTGGTGTGTTTTATGTTTCATGTTGTGTGTGCGTATTCCGGGCATTGAAATTCCCGCAGCAGCAGGGATCATGCCAAGTGATTAAAACGTCCTTTTAATTAGCAACAGCTCTGCGATAGAACCGACTATACGTGTAATCAAATATACAGAGAGAGAGAGACCAGAGCAGAGAGAGACTGCCAAAGAACCGTATTAATGACACAAAGTTCAATCAAGACCGAATCAATCACACCCGAACACACGCCGGAGTCCGGTTTAATCTGGAGTGTCGTCGTCGTCGTCGCTGTCGATGTCGCCATCGACGACGGAGTGTCGGAGGTGGCCGGGGGTATTCGTCATCTCAATTCAATTAACTCGAAGGCGCTTAGCAAGCGATTTCTTTCTTCCGCCATCCGCTGCTGCTGGTCGAAGCGAGAATCAGTAACAGCATCGCCAACCCCCTCCTCTTGCCGCCTTCCGCCTTCTGGCACAAACGACTCGGATCGGGGATTATTCTTTGATCACCATCGCAAATATATACGCGACGAACATGCACAACTACAGTGCTATACACATAGCATCGCCTGCGGACAGCCAAATGCCACGACCGCTTCTAGTATAGATTATGCCGTCGTGTCGTATGTGGTGGTGTTCAGTCAGAATAGTGGGGTCGGATAGTGGAGATTTCTAATTAAGATTAATTGTTGCTGCACGAGTACGTGGAGCGAATACACGGAGTTATGTATACATAACCACACATAACGAATCTGTCAATAACGCAAGCGATCTGGAAAAACTTTAGTTTGTGCTCTCCGGCCTCCAGCTGTATGTTGAAACTTGATATCAATTGTGGTGGAATGCTTATTGAATAGTACATCAAACGTGCCTTTCGATAGCTCTCAATTCGGATTCGATTCTGTCGTCACACAATATGAATATTGGCTTCAAGGATTTCCGATTGTGCCCCGAACGGTGGATTCATTCGAACCATCTACCTATACATATATTTGCCCATCGTTGTGGGAATGAGAACTCCACGTTGACGAACCCGAATCGAGCATCCAACTGGGTGGGGGACTTGTGCGTGAAGAGCGAGTGCCCCAGTTCAAACTGAATAATCTGCAGCTGCTGATGTTGCTGCTGTTGCACCGGGGGAGCGATAACCGGCGCGCGTGCACAGCGCTCATAGACGCCTGCGACAACGTAGATGTCAATGTGCCTGGCGACTGACGCGACATGAATGGCGACGATAACGACGACGACGTCGATGGGAGACTGCGTCGAAGCTGCAGTGTGCAGCGAACGTGTGCACGCACGAACGCCCGTTCGCTCTCGCTAAATCGGCAAAGTTATACGAGCGGGGCACCCTGCAGCATGGCAACCTGGAAATCTAGGACATCCCGAACGGGGGACGGAATTACTTCGATTTGTGAAAAATCGCCAGCACTAAGTTCGACAAGTGCAGCGCGACTAGAACATTAGTCATTCACGTGCAGCTGCCGAACATAACCTAGATCAATTGAAGAGCATCCACCTAGAGTTGATTTCAGGTAAAGTCAGCTTAATTTTGAGATTCTCCGACATAATTGCATGTTATGACTAAAAATCTATTCCGATTCAACTTATCGAAGCAAGTAACCTAGAAATTGACTCTAGCTGGTTCTACTTCGATTTAGTAATAGTGTTTTCGAAACTCCTGCCCGGATCCCCATTTCAACGCTTGGTCTCACCGCCGCGTCGATGATTTTCGAATATTATGCTGCCAGTTGCCACCCCCAGACTTGCGCGCACCCCACGACGGTGACGCACCAATGTATAATTTATGCATGCGGAATCATCGATTCAATTTGCAGCTGCCACGATGGTGGTGCTGGTGGTTATAGGAAGTTTGAATTCAGTCGAACTTTGCACTGCACTGTGTGTAGCCACACGCCAATCCAAAATAATGTCTATACACTTGCGCCCGCGTCGATAATCGGCTCGCCACGTTGTCGGTTTGGCAAACTGTGTGCCAGTGGAACGGGATTCCCGAGTCGCGGGATTCCCGATGCTCGACGCCACCATCAATGGCAGAGTTGGCATTATATCGGCGCAAACGCAGTCTTCGTCGTTGGGTGCGCGAGTATTGTCGCAGCCCGCAGATCGATAATTCTAATCTGCTCGGGCGACCGGCTCCGAATGTGTGCGTCGTCTGTGTGTTCATCGTCTGCATGTGCCAAGGCAAGGCAAGACAGCCATCCAGCGTAAACCTGCGAAACGACACACGCGCCATCTCGCCTGTGCTCCGCTGTATTTATCTTTCGGATTGACTGAAATATTCAGGCGCAGCCGATACGCACAAGTGCACACACGCACGCACACACACACACGCACACACTCGCACGGCATTAGCTGGGGCCCGAAAGAGCAGCCAGCAAAGTAAACCTTCTATTACACCGCGTCTCCGCTTCTCCGCTCCGCTCGGGTTCGTCGGACCATTGCGCTGGGAGCAGGACCGTCGTAGTGCTTTAGTGGGCACTGAAACTTAAGTCTGGTTGACAGTTGTCCAGGTAAAGGGCAGTTTATTGTCCAATTTTCGTCAGTTTCTAGCCAAACTTGAGTTGATTGAAATTGCAATTGTATTCAGATTTCATGTGGAATGTTCGAAATTGTATATTGTTGTTGTTGTGTAGTTCGTTGGGCGATTTCGGATGATCTAACGGAACGTCCCTCCTAACGATAGAGACGGACCTGACTGGCAGAGTTGGCTACCGCTCCTACTGCTACTGCTTTGGCTGGCTGCTTCTGGGTGCTTATGCGATTTGTGAAATATAATGTAACTTTCCGGCACGCTGGTCTCGCGTTCGTCTCCTTCACATACCGCACACACACACACGACCGCACACACGCAGCATCGTCGCCGATGTTGTTTGTGCGCTGCTCATCCGCAGTTATCCTCGGTTCATTAGCATCGTTTCAAAGACACACACACACACACACTGTCACACACACACACACATGTGCGGCTGTCTTCGACGACGACGACGACGACATGCCATACATTACGTCAAATGTGTGTGTGCGGTTGCTCTAGCTCTAGCAATACACACACAGCGAATATGAGCGCATTCTCAGAATGGGCGATATTCTGATGTCCTACTTGTGCTACGCCGCACTTGCGGTCCAATATGAATGACTGCCTTAGTGGCGGTGGTGGTGGTTGGTTGGTTGGCGGTGGCGGTCGGTGTTTTTGTCTGCGCGCAGCAACGGCGCAAATCCGCCACGACGCCACGAAGCAAATAGGTTTTTGTGTGTGCCGCCTGCTTTGGCAGCCAGAGAGAGCCAGAGCCAAAGCTTGGGGGATTCGGGCGACAGGGTCGCGTTTAATTAAAGGCATTCCTCGTACCGAACGCACGCATACAAACACATTCGCCCGGGTGTCAGCCTTTGTTTGATTCGGTCAGATCGGATGGAAGCGGCGGCGGCGGCGGCGCAAACGCAAACGAGTTCGAGTGCAGTAATGCGAGAACCCGAGAACCGACAAACCGGCGGCGACCGGCGAGCGCCAGCGAATTACCAGGACCCGCCAGCAAGCCCCGTACCCGCCAGCAAGCACACACAAACACACATCATCACTGCCATTATATAATGTGTGTCTGCTGAGGCTGGGTGGTGGTGGCTGGGTGTGTTGGGCAAAAGCCGAGGCTTAACTAAGCGCGCCAGTAGTGCCAATGAGCAAATAAGCAGCTATACTTTGGCAATGACTTAGGTTTCAAACACACACACAGCACAGACATGGTAGCTCAGATACATTCTCGGGTCGCCATCGGGCGACGCCAGTCTGGCCTGGCCCGGCAGGCTGAGTGATTATATGCACACGTCGGACGGCATCTTTGTCGTCCTTCATATATGCGTTTGTGTGATGTGGCTGTTACTATCTCAATGTCTCTTCGTAAACCAGGTTAGTAAGAGCAAAGTCGGACTTGATACTTGGTACTCTAGGGATATGGTGGCAGCAAGTGTGATACCCTACCATTCAGTGCTTCGGTTTAAAAGCTAACCTACTAACCCAAAGGCTGAAGGTCTCGGGTTGGAATCGAGGTGTGGATGAACTGTTTTTTTTGTTTCTTCATAAGCAGACTCAAGTTGAAAGTTTTCTACCGTAGGACCGGTGTGCTAACCACATGGAATATTTCGATCTCGAAGTAGGTTACGAAGTAAGTTCTGTTACGCAATTCCTTCGATGAACAAGTTACTTCGAAGACGAGAATAGAATAAACCTAGAGAAATAAAAAATTGTTTACCGATAACACCTACTCTAGGACCGATTCCATTCCAATGAACCCGGTAGAAATATGTGTATATGTGTCGTTGATGTAGTTCTATTCTATTAAAATCCGAAGATAAATTGATTTTCTCGACCATAAATCAACGCGGTCGACAGCAGCGCGCTCGTCTGGGTGGTGGTCGACAAACCAAACAGCCATTCGAAGCCTATACATTCTAATGGCATCGGACATCGGTGATTATGCTGCCGCACAAAAGTCACAACTCACCCCTAGACTCTGCACCCACCCAAACAAATTGGTCAATCTTGCAGCGGCGTCTCATATATTCCGCATTCCAACTCGCAAGCTCGACTGCTTCGTGTTCCGTTCCTCTGCACTCCCGTCGTTATCATCCATCCGAACAAACATTTAATGACATGCTCCGTGTGGCTTTGCGGCTTCCACGCAAGCAAGTGTTTGTTGTCAAAGTGCGCGGTTTGTTTTGTTTGCCCTTTTTTGCCGTTGCAGCTGCAGGGGGAAATATGAATTGTTATGCACGCGAGGCTGCATCGCTGTTGTTTGCCTGCCCTCGTAAGCATAAAAATGCACGCATACACTTTGCATGTGCGTGTGCTGGGAGCATTTGCATGCGGCTTAGTGCTCACGCACACACACACGCACACTTGAGCATGTGCTTAACCGAAATACTTGTCGTAAGCTCTTCCACGTGTGCGCGAGCGCGTGCAGGTTAGAGAAATTATTAAAATGCCCTGTGTGTGTGTGTGGGAGCGGCTCCGTCGTGTGCACTTGTTGTGTGTGTGTGTGTGCGAGTGTGTGGGCGAGTGTGTGTGGCGTCATCGTTAGCGCCGTGTCGTCTACACAAGTCTATAGAGAAGAAGGTTTCCAAGTGTACCATTTTAGTTTGAACCTATTTCCACTCATGTTAGTTATACAATTCACCATGGAAAGAACATATAAAAAAAATTATCCCACTTCTGACTTAACGAATATCTATATATAATGCATGTGACGCCTTGCAACAAATAGGAAAACGAATTGATCCACAAGCTATCAACATTTATGAACATTCAATAGTTTTTTTGTTCATAAGATATTATCCCACTTATGGCCCTAAATGCATCGGAATCTGACAATTTCTTCTGTATTTGAAGCGATATTGAAACTTAGCGATTGCCCGACTTTGAGACCATCTCCCCTAGTCTTGAAGCGTTTGCTGCGGCGGTGCATCCAAGTGTGTACTGTCGGCGCCAGAGCCGAGGATTGTTTTACGCCGCCGCCGTTGCTGCTTGCTTATGGTTATGTGTGTATGTGTGTTGTCAACGCATGCCACCGGCGAAGACGTCTTTTGTCGGGTTTCAAAGGATGCCGGAGCGGAGCCCATAGCGTCAAGTGTTTCTTAAGTGTAAATATGCATATTTAAATCGTTGCAGCTGCAGCCCGCAGCTGTAGCTTCAGCTGAGAGACGCACCTACTTATAGTCAAAACATGCACACACACACACACACACACACATCTACACATTGTAGTGTTCATGTTCATGTTCGAAAAGTTCACAAGCACAGTTAAAATTGTGCACTATGCGGCAAACCAAAAGGTGGGCGCACAATTTGGATGGGTGGGTGGTTGGTTAGTCTAGTGTGTGTGTGTGTGTGTGTGTGTTGTTTTTGGCACTCGGGACGAATTTCTCCTTGTGCGAGGCGAGGCGCCCACGATTTTATTGTATAGATAGTGCACTGTGTGCACGTGTCTGTAAATAATAGCAGCAGAGCATAGAACGAGTATGTGTTATGTGTTCCTTTACACCCGTCCGTCCGGATGCTAGCAGTAGTGCAGCTGCATGCCCGACTGCATTCCAGACACTTATTCCAAACGACTCGCTGTGTACTACGTGCCCCAGCCAGCCGCCAGCCGCCGTCATCGTCCATGTAGTAGTTGCACATACCCCAGTGCATGTACAGATATACGCGAAACAAACACTATGTCGAGTGTATGTTGGTAGAAGTATAGCAGAAGGAGTTGTATGCGTGTATGCTGCGTGTTTATGTGCAGAGTAACGTGAGACGCATGCTGTTCATCTTGGGGGCGCATGTCAGGCCGGTAGCCATGTGTGAGTGCGAAGGTTACCAAGGACCAAGGACCCCTTGAACATTGATAAGTGCTCAATGGAATGGGAATTACAATGTATGTTCTTGTGTGGATAAAACAATCTTCAATGACGAATGGTAATATGAAAATCTGTCAAAATGCACATCGATTTGAGTCAACAACTGCAACAACAACAACAACATGAAAATCCCTAGATTGATATGTATTCCCATCATTATCGATATTGAAGTGATTCACTCCTGAATCCCTAATTTTCTGAAACCCCATTTCATACACCCCCAGGCCTTACCAAATAACTACGCTTATGGTTGTTGGTGCATGTGCATTTGTATGCCACTCCACTCCATCGCTATTTACTTGCAATCGCTCCTGGGGACCAGTAGCAGCAGCAGCAGCGTTTGGGACTCCGAAATATTTGTGCTGCGAAGTTTTGGAGCGCCAAAACAGCGTGTGGGCGACGAACACCATCTTTTCTAGGGAACAGCTGAAGCACTTGCGTTTTCTTGTGACGACGACGACGACGACGACTTTGTCGACACGTGCGCTCCCACACACACAACATGTATTTATTCAAATGCTTGGCTATGCTGCTGCTGCCGAGTGTGTGTATGTGACGGGTTTCTTTCCTGGCGGATTTCTTAAAGAAGCCGCGCAGCAGCTCCTCCGAAATTTCCGGCTGCTGTTCCACGGCGCTCAGCGACACACCGCAAACACGTAGCAAAGTAGTTGTCGTTGTCGTCGTCGTCGTCTCTAGACTTTCGGGCCACCACGTGCGCATTCTTACCGTTTACACCACTCTGTTGTGTGTGCCGGTCGGTGTTTGTCGTCGTCGTAAGAGTGTATATTCGCCACATGTGTGTTTGGGTCTGGTCTGTATGCTAGTTTTACCTCCAAACTTGCACACCCTGCCGAACAGAATGGGTATGAAAAAAACCCCGACCACCCCCGACCGCCTCGAATACATATAAATATGAAACTTGACGTAGGTTCGGTGCGCGCGGGTTGACAGCATCGAATTTATTATGTGCGGTGCGGTGCGGAGCGCGCCAGCGCTGGGGCAGCAGTTGCGTCGATTATGTGCGGTGCGTGTGTGTGTGTCAGAGTTGTGGAATAAATTATTCCAATAGAACTTTAGCCAATTTATCGAATGAATGATTGAGCAAAATGCAGGAACAGAGCTAATCAGAACATTTGCAACGCTCACGACATCAGCAAACAGCTGATGACACCAATACCTAATCAGAATTCACAAACTATAAACAAATGCGCGGCGTCGTCACAATCTGCTGTTTATGAGCTGAGTCTTTCGCGAAACACGAAGAAAGTCGATTGCAGAGCCTCTAGCGCCTCTAGTCTGTGAAGCTTCTGGTCAGTCGATTCGCAGCGTTTCATTCTGGCTAGAACCAACTGTTCGAAAACCCACTGACAGTCTGATTGGGTCTGATAGACACTGCTGTCACGTCAAAATCGTATGGAGATTCAGACCAACGCTGGTTGCGTTCTAGTTCAAATAAATGGTCGAATCCAATCATTGAGATTGTCATTGTTGTTTTATTCGATTAAATCCACAATTAATTCAATTCAATAGATGTTTGTCATTCGATTCAACATGTGATTATTATCGTTCGCTCAACTCTGGAGAATGCCACCACAATACCCATTCGCTCCCACATGTGATGTCGTCTGCTGGGCTCTGCTGGTCCACGTTTGGCTGGTGTGAACGGAACCGCACACGCACATTTTTCGCGCGTTTTGCGGTGGTGCGTGTTTAGAATGGCAAACGCGCCGCCAACGACGAATGTGAGTATGTGCGAGTGTGTGTGCAAGTGCGCCCGTTCGTATTTCCGCCCTCCGACTCCGGCCAGAGGAGAATGTGTGTGTGTGTGTGTGTGGTGTGTTCGCATTTCAAGAGATATATCAAAAACACACACACACATACGAGAATAAGTGTCAGGCTCGGCTCGTATGTTAGTGGGTGAATATGTGCGAGAGTGCGAGAGTGAATACCCAAATGGCCGCTTAGCATTGCTGTGTGTGTGTGTGTGCATGCGCGTATCATCAGTTCACGCATCCGTGCGGTTTCAAAAATATCTCGAGTATCTCTTTCGCCGGTGGCGAACCGCATTTCTGTGCACACACACACACACACACACATGACAACGTTTTACCAACGTGCCTTCGCATAGCTCTCTGCTATGCTATAGTATATGCGATATAAATTAGATCTATCTCCCATATTCCCATGTGTGCGGGTGGTCTAATGTCGAAAATACAAAATGTAAGTTTTAACGATAAGTTGCTCATGTGAAGCACAACTTTTACTCACTCGCTTGTGATTATGAGATGTGAGTGTGTGTGTGTGTGTGTGCATCTGTCGGGCACAATTCGACAGCAGCAACAGAGCGCGGCAAAGTGTTATTGATAGAAGGGGGCGAGCAATCGACGCGCACAGTTCGAACACGCAGGGTGGGCGCATTTCAAGAATCTAATAAAAGACAATTGATGTCATTCGATTTCAGCATAATCCATTCATTCATGTCACTTTCCACGCAGACTTTTCATTCAGAGTGTAGTAGAATCGGATAGGATTTGGGGTTGATTTCCTTCTCTCCAAATCCGAATATTTTGTTCGTACGATTCGCACGTTTGATATAGAGAGAAGCTCCCACCGAAAGTCCAAAGATCAAAGCTCACACACTCTTGCATCCAGTCATCACAACGATACCAAACAACAAGAACAACAACAACACGTTCACATTCGGAGTAGTACCCCATGTACCGCGACGGCGTTATTTCATCCTTTCTCTTTGATATTACTCGGTCCCTATGTGTGTAATTTGGATATTTTTTTGGTTATTTTGTAAGTCTGATTTTTCACAACACGATAATTTTTTAGGATGAAAATAGCTATCATATTACTAGGCTCAAAGTTGAATACGACTCCGCGTACCACGTGAATAACGCACGATTAAACTGCGCGGTCGACGTGTTTGTTTTGATTATGAACTGACATTTGAACTGACACGCACTCTCTCACTTTCCTCGCGCAACACAAATTGCACACAGACAACGCGCCTGGACCGTGGTTTCACGTGGTAGACCGAGTCGAATTTTTTGTTCGGGGTGTCTACTGTTATTGGGCCGAAAAAATGACCGGCCGAAAGAATGACTGGTTGACTCATGATTTGTTTGTGCCTCGGAAGTCATAACTTCTCACTGGAGTGCCTTAGAACGACATGCAAGTACTCAAATGAATCAGAATGAATTATTTGATGTTATTGAAAAACATTTAGGCAAAAAATGATGGGAAACTTGCTGCTAGAATATTTGATAAATTTGTTCTCAGCAATATCAATGTTTTACCATCACAATTCCTTCATAATAATCCTTCTAGAACAAGAGCTCTCATCAACAATCAACACAAAACCAGCACACCATGTTCGAACTCACTGTTTCCCACACCCACCCGCACTCACACCCACCCACACCCATTCCGATATATATAGTACACTTGCAATCTTCTTGCGACTCCACTGCTGGCATGTGGCTGCTCGCTGGTTTGTGGTGAGTGGTTGATGTGAACGACAGTTTTGGCTAGTTCTCCGGCGCTCCGGTGCGCTAGTTTTAATCAAACCGCCAGCCGGCTGAGCCGAACCACCAACGCCAGACGCGCGTGTCACGCGTGGCGGTTTGATGATCGCTAGCGCCAGCAAGCGAAAGCCATATGGCTTACGCGTGCGGAATTGCGCGCGCCGCCACCGAAGCGGGATATTAAACTTCATATTTATGTCGACTGTTCGACGGTTACGGTTACGATTATCGTTATTATTTCGCTAGGAGCCAGAGTGGAGTGAGACTCACACACACATTGGTACAATAGAAACTTGGGCTCCGCTGTTGGCATGGCAGCGGCGGTAGCGATGGAACCCATCTGTGCGTCAACGGCGGCGGCCGTAAGCATTCGCTCACACACACACACACGCACAATGGCAAATCGATGCGGGCGGCTCGGATGCCGTCGTGTTCCTACATGGCGAGTGAGTGTTAGCTTGTGTGAGTCGGGGGGGCGGTAATCTGCAAAGGTGTGCTCACCGATGCCCACGCACACACATGCGTCGAGATGTGTACCAGGTGATGAAGGAAGGAATGGTAAGATACTAATCCTAACCTCTTTATGCTACTACTCTTAACCTAACTATTTTCCTGCAATTTGGAAGTCTTCATCTTCAATCGCGATAGAAAGGGCGATAGAAAGGGCTGAAAGAATTAGCGAATAAACTGGTTTAGAACGAATCTGATCCTACTATCAAGAAGAGAAAAATCATTTGTGTCGTGTTCGTGTCAGTGATATTATGCAGGACTAAACACGATATTTCTAACGAATTGACGAATTGATTCCGAGCTAACAAATAAGCAGTGAAATGGTTCATTTCTCATTTACCTGGTTCAATGCTTCCCAAATTCGCTGCTATGCCGTTTGCTGTGAACTTTGCCGCTTTACCCACTCGTTAGCATTTTCATTTTCTTCGCACATCTGCTCTCAGCTGCTCTGTATCGCATGAGCGAATGCGTGTGTGTGTGTGTGTTGGTGTCGGACTATTGTGAACAACAACGACGGTGAATGAAGTCGTTATTGCCTCGCACATACACAGCATAGAGCATACAGCATAGCATTGTGTCTGAGCGAGAATCATACACTCGCACACGGCGGCGGCGATTCTCGTTAAGCCCAGGACTGATGGTTTTTTGTTCACCTTGTGCACACGCGCACGCACGCGGGATCTTTCAATACACTCCACACTCCGGCAATCACATCCACAATGTCAGAAACGAGAACGACGACGCGAAGTCTGCGTAATCATCTCGGTCGGGTGCTTGTGAGCGCGTTCGCAAATCGCCAACCGCCAACAAAAGGGTTATTCCCGACGGGGAAAGTTTTCGTGACCACTGCGACGTCGATACACTCAGCTGACTCCTGGGGGAAAAGTGAGTGGTTGATCGAACAGTTCAATGAAGGCTTTCTCTGGTGAAAATGAAGATATGAACACTCCAAGTTCAAGGTTCACGAAAACTCCTATTAGCCACAACTTTTCTTCTCAGGGACAGTATATTTTAGTGACTTACTAAGGTTGAATATGTTTCCATCACCGTGCAGATCGACTCACTTGAAATATGTCGAGTCAGGTTGTTGTTGTTGTGGGTGGTTTTCGAGTTGTGACTGGAATCGTTGACCATATTGCCATCGAGTTAGATAGAGTTGACTCGAATTCAGCCGTCAAATCAACCTCCAGCAACAAAATAAGAACTTATTATGTATTCTGCTTTGAGCTAGTGAATCAACTTGCCCATATTGTTGATATTGTGTGCGACCGCTACTGCATATATTGGACTAGTTGTGCATAAATTGATTGATTTTTCGTAGTGGTTCTATCAAGTCTTGAGCCTTTTATCAGTTGTCGGAAGAAACTTCAAATTCAAATCAAAAGGAGAGAGATGGACAAGTATACTACACTGGAAAGTTAACCTAACCTTAACTTAACCTCAACTTTACTCTTTAACTTCTGATATATTCCAATACTGGTCTCAATGACATACATTCTAACACACTTCTACATCGTCATCTCGTATCTAGTAGTTTCACAACTCATTTGATCGTTTCAATCAACTACGTCCTTCCCCCTTGTCAACGTGGAAGATAGACACACGAATCGTCGGCACAATCCTCCTAGCATCGCATAATAATAATAATTCCTCACGCACGCGCGGGCTAGATTCTATTCTCCTGCGCGTGTGTGTGTGGTAATTACATTTCATGAATATTCGTCGTCCTCGGGAACTCCGCGGCAATTCTGGTTGGTGCCCCATCACCCCCGTTCGGTGTAGTGGTAATTATGCAATCCCCCGAAACAATCGTCCTCCGCGTCCGCCGCCCATTTTCTGCATAAACTTTACACATATAAATGCGAGCGCAAGATTCGCGCACGCGCGCTCCAATTTATATTTCAACCGCCGTCGCATCCCAACGACGATGTCGCGCACACCTTTATCGAGGTCGTCGCTGGAGTCGCTGGAGGTCGAGGATGTGCCCTCCCCGAATGGGGCATGTCACACGGGCCAAAGTGTGTGTGTTTAATCGGATTCGTCTGTCTGCAATTTGACGATATTGCGCTAGCGAGCGAGTGAGAAAGTTTCGCTCCATTCCATCGGAATGGTTGTGCACAGCAGACAGAGATTTCAGTGTTTTACTACCTCTGCTGTATTCTGGGCTGCTTGCGTTGCGAATTGTCACCACAAATGCACACGCTCCGGCACACACACACACACACACTCGCAAGCGTCAGCGAGAACAGTTCAAGTGTTTCGCCGCAAGTTTTCATTATATTCGCGGAATTCGAAACGAGTTGGACAATCGCTGGCTGGCAAACTCTTGGCACTGATTCTGCTGCTGCTGCTGCTGTCGTCGTTTCGCCTCTCGTGTACCTGGGTGCACTTATTTCTGCATAAATAAACAGTTTGAGTTTGATGATACCCCCGCATGTCGGTGCAAATGTTGTGCAACAATAGTTTTGGCGCAGTGTTCGTATCGTCATCGTTGCATAGGAGCGAGCGCGCGGAGCATAATTATGTTGAATCGAATTGAATATATATTTTTGAATGGGCTGTCACACCGAACGACATTGGAGTTCGAGCGCAATTTATTCTGAATTGTAGATAGTGATGGTAATGTAGATTATTCATTCGAACTGCGAAATAGCTTTTCTGCTGAATACAATTAAGGACAGCTATCGTTTCAACCGAATTTCGCCGTATATGAAACGTCAGTCACAGTCACATCTATAACATTTTGGAATTAGTTCAGAGCTTTGGATGATAAGCTAGCCATCATAAGCCTAGCCTCCATATTATTAATAGAGTTATCCGCGAAAGTTTTTACCAAGGTTGTAAGTTATAATAGGAGTGAAAAGGGGCAAATAAGCTACTCACGATGTGTCAACAAGCTACCTTGTCTTCAACAGTCTCACAAGGTTTCAAAACAGCTAATAAGCAAGTTATGAGGTCTTAGAAGGTCTTGAAAGGTCTTACGAGGTCTAAACAGGTCTGGCGAGGTCTTGAAAGTTCTTACAAAGTATAGCTAAACAGGGATAATAATACAAAGTGCTAACAAGCTCTGTCACGAGGTGATAAACATGTTTGCCCTCTCTTATTCCTAGATTCAACCAGAAATACCAAGGTCTATTTGAAGGCACTTCGTACCAGCTTGTTAAGTTTATATTGAGCGTACAAGCTCACACCTCGTACCAGCTTGTTACAGGTTAAACCTTACAACCGTGTTAACAATATTCGCGGGTCGGGCCCATTGCAACACAATAGCCAGGATAACTGGTTTCAACGGTGAATACTCAACAACAAACTTCCACATTGTCTAGCCGCACAACCGTTTCTCTTCTGGCCACTTTTATCCCAGTAAATTACATGTCGCCAACAGATACATCGCGTCGTCTCGTCGTCCACTCTCTTCCGCCGCGTGTGTAGTCACGTAGTTCATCGGCACAACGCACGGCTATTTGTGTCATTGTCCACGTCATTTCACCCGACAGGCGTAGACACAACAGACGGGAAAAAACGCTACTTCGACCGCCGGTGTGCGGTCACACAGGCCAGATACACGCCCGATATACAGTATGAAAACATCCTCATAATTCCGCACGCTCCGCACGCTGTTATGAACCCATTGAGAAACTTGCGGCGCGCGCACGCTCGCTCATTTTGGCAAAAGACTGCGATGCGATGCGGTGGAGTTTTTCGTCGTCGGTCTGCGCCGTTTGTCTACGTAAACTTCGTGTGTGTGTGTTTATCACAGCGAAACGATTTATATTTATTGTGCCGGCAGCAGCAGCCAGCAGCAGCAGACAAGACAAACTAGACGCAAGTACAACACAATGCACGCACGCACGAAACACGAAACGTGTGTGCTTTGCGAGGTTCAGGCGCTGATGCTGCTTCGGCTGCCCGGAAAGTCGCACACGCGCACTCGCACATAATAATCTATGTAGACATCCTGTCGCAGCGACGCTCCGCTCCGGCAATCCGCCGCCGTCGCCGTCGATATGGCGATGAGCCATCTTCGCTACGTAGCTCGTTCGTCGTGTTTGCCTGCGCTGCTGCTGCTGCTGCACGAGCGCGCACGCACATTCAAAGGAATGTGTTTTTGCGAGCCAGCCAACCAGCCAGGCAGCGCATTTGATGGCACACAGACACAAGCGCAGCGAGTCGATGTATCGCTCCGTTCGCCGTGCATGTGTACCTACTCGTCTGAGAGTAGATGTATAGTAGGATACGCACGCACAGGACCAAATATCGCGCGTCGCCGTCGCAACAAGGACAGGCGCAGGAGCGGGTGCAGGGAAGGTTCGGGAGGGTGTTCGATGAAGGGTTGCATTCGAGACTTGATTGACTTTTAGAGCCATGGAAGAGTCAGCAACATGGACCAATCTGCCGATCAAATAGAAGAGAGTGACTAACAATAAAACCCACTTCGATCACATGGTCTGTAGTTGAACAATATATAATATATACAGGATATACAGCAAGTGGATAAGTCAGCCAGTCAGAAAAAAAGAGAAAGTCCTAGTTAACAAGCTACGAGATTGTACGCTTCATATAATCTTCAATAAGAAGGATCGAGATGCCTTAACAATAACCTTGATATTTCTTGTTGAATTCAGGATCGAGCGGAGGTAAACATGCGTATCACCTCGTAACAGCGCTTGTAAGGTTTTTTAAGATCTCGTAACTAGCTTATTAGACTCCTTAGACCTTTCAAGAGATTCTAAAAGAAATCGAAACTTGCAAGTTGGCTTGTTTATACCTCGTAACTAACTCAATAGCCTTTCAACACCTTGTAGCTAGCTTAAAATATCATAATTTGAACCTTGTTGAAAATATTCGCGGGTCGGGTCGTTCGGTTTCGTAAAAGCTAGAACAGATCATATCAGGAATAGTGGTTTAAAAGACATTTTTACGGTAGAAAATCCTATGAAACTTCTGAAATATCGATGTAATGTTGAAGTGTAATTGAAATTACCTGCATAAGTTCTTCAGTGCACTATGCATAAATATTTCAAGGTCTGTTCGTAACCCCAAAAACACCCCCCTCAAACATCAGCCTGTCCTGGCTCCTACACATGAACGCACGTAAATGTGTCTGCTCTGCCCCAAAATAGCGGCACACGACACACAATACAATGGGCCTAACGGGGCGCGCACGAACTCGTACATATCGGCATCGTGCTCCTCGCCCGCCAGCCGCCCGCATCCCGAAACGAGAGCAACGCCGACTACATTGAGCGATAGAATGTATACACTCGCGCGCGTCGAAATAAAGCCGCCGCTGCTGCTGCCGGCGAATGTTGCTTTTTTGGCTGTTGACTGCGAGCTATGACGACGACGAATGGGAGCTGATGGGGGATGAGAAACAGCGCAGTGAGCGGATTACGCATGTGTATGTTGCGCACTACTGGCTTCGAAACATCTATCCAGACGCGTGCGTGCGATGTTCTGCGAATATTCGCCTACGGTGGAGTCGATCTTTCTGTTCTGCTCTATTCTGTTTTGCGCACACGTCCAATGCCTTCAACATGGTCTCTATGCGCGGCGCGCTGCTTTAATGTCGAGCATAAATGGGTTGGGAAAATTACGCACCCAAGCACTTTCGCTGCGTCGTGGACCGACGTTGTCATCTGACATCCGACAACGACACACTTCATGTCTATCATCAAAGTGCGCAATGAAATAGTTGTTCGTGCAGGCGTGCGTGTAACGTGTGCGTATGTGTGTGTTTCCTACATAATATGCTGATGTTCTTCGGCGTGGCGTTGCGTTGTCTTCGTGAACAAGAGATTATACACTCTGTATGTGTGTGTGTGTCACTGTCTCTCGCTCACGCTCTATGCTATGCTGCTATGCTACTATGCTGTCGGCGAGGCAGCGGCGAGGACGAACAACATTATCGCATAATGTGCGCAAGTATTATGTGGCATGTTGTGTGTGGGACCGCCATCAGCCGGTCGTTGTTGTCGTTGAGTGCGCGTGTGTAAGCGGCGCTTTCCTCCGCTTTCCGCTCTGCGCTCTGCGTGTGTATAATGGAGCCGGTTGTAATCTCATGGCGGTGGCGGTTTTCGGTGGCTGTGCGGCGATGATATTTGAATTCTGAGCTCAATTAGTTTCCGGTTCTCCTGCGGTGATGCCGGGACCTGGGACAGGTTCCGAAGATGTGTGTGTGGACGGTTCGACGGTGAGAACAGCAGAGAACAGAAAACTTCATTCATTAAACGGCCGTTACGATGAGTGTGTAGTGTCGCTTCTTATGCTGAGGTAGCATAGCAAGTGGTAGCATAATAGCAGAATTCATGAACGCCAGCAATATGTAATTCGGTTGAATATTGTCGGCCGTATTGAAGGCCACCGCCATATGTGCGAATATGGCCATAATACACGAATTTGATGGTGGTCGAGGGTGGTCGATAAGAAATCGCATGGGAACTAATATTTTGCAATGGTTCTTTATTTTATTATCACGTTTGAAAAACTGTTTTTTGTGCCACAGCCCGAAAGAATTGATCTCCCTTCTACTGCTACTTCTTTTGTATTTGAGGTTATGGGTTCAAAGAGGCCTGTGCCATTTGTTGTTGGTTTTATTGTCGGGTTTATTGGTTGATGGTTGAAATCGTATTACTTATTGACAGCTTCGCCACTTAGACAACATTAGAGCTCCATTTAACCATATTTTGTTCATTCGGAATTTCGGGGAGGAGCACCTTACTTGACATCTGGATAGACTGTAGTCTATTCAATGTAAATTTATCATCAATTTGGATATTTTCGTAAAGAAGGATATATGTCTCTAACGATCTGCATAATAGTAGTAATTGACCACCCTGTCGAATACACATTACATTGCCCTCTGCACTATAAACATGTTGTTGGTGAAACATATACAAAGCATAGAACATAACACACATGCGGTATGCCACTGGCAATATAGCTGGCCCGACACAACACATTTTGAACGCTCGCTCAGAGCAATTCGGATCGCATGCGTCCGCAGCTCCTGTGTGAGTGTGTGTGTGTGTGTTCCGACACCATTTCGCTATTGTCCTCCGCCGCCGCCGTCGTCGCCGTCGTCTTCCTCTCTGGCGGCACACGCGGTTAACGACTTTGAGATGACTGTTTCATAACGTTTGGCGGCGCGCAGCGACAGCGACAGCATGTCTACATTACATACGCATTACATCCGCATACCGCATAACATGCTCGCCGGTTTATAGTCGGGTTCCGTGCTCGCTAGCGGCGCTTGCGGCCGCCACACAATTTAACGCATCTTAGGCGGGGTGCTTAGCGCGGACGCGGAGTCGCTCAAGCCGGAAAGATAACGTCGAACGTCGTTCGAGAGTGCGATGCACGCGGACAAGATAATGCGAACGCGAACGCGCGCCTGACATTCCGGCGCCCATCAACAACGCGCAGCAGAGATCAGAGCTAGCTGGCGACTGGCGGTGAAATGGGCAATTCCATATCGATTTGTC
>JANTBZ010015551.1:0-13984 GCA_024741255.1 Exechia fusca
CTCATCGATCGGACACGAACTGGCAGTCCTACAGCTCAACACTTTCGAAAGAGTCGAAATAAACGTTCATGTATGGTTTCCCGGACGGCAAGCGAAGAGAAATCCTGCTGTTTTTAGCTGAATGTTAGGTTTAGTATAATCGAGGTCCTGTGTTCGCCGCGTCCACGCAAGGCATAGCACATGTGTACATGGAGTATTCAATGTACTTTTTTCTACTTATTAGAATAGAACGGCATAACATCAAAATTGAAAAAATTGTGTCCGGATTTCGAGGCCCCACCCTGTATATTATTTCACACCAACACTGGATTATGTGTGTTCCGTGTGATGTGTTAGTTCGCGTAAACAAAACGACACGGTCGGCTGAACATACACACAAACACATACTACACACATCCTCCAAATGGACAATACTCCTGAGGGTTTTGTTGCGTAGCGTGCACGCATGGACGCTGTTCATCCTGATTTATATCTAGGCGTTGTGTTAGCTCGCACCATGCATGCACGCTCAACACGCACAACATGCCGACGCAGACGATGCACCCATGTTCGCCTGCTATGGCGATTCCGCTCTTTACATACAAATTAACACAGCATCCGCTCCACTCCGCTTAGCAAAAGGGATGAACACTGGACACAGACGCATATACACACTTCACAGATAGATCTTGCCGGCAGTCGTGTATTCAGTGCAAGTTCTGCAAGGGTTTCATTTTTATTTGCATCCGTAACAACAACACAAAAAGGTGCACCGCAACACATTCGGTATTCATGTTAATGTTTCGATTTCACAGGAAAATCGCTCAAGCGTGCGCACATTCTCTCGCCAACAATAAAAATAATAATGATAACCAGCATGTCGTGCGGTCAGCCGCCATTTCACTGTTCAGCGTGCGGACATCTTCGCATGATGGTCGTCGTCCAATATCATATTCCGCCGCTAACGCTCCGGACATGTGTCAAATCGTGACATGCGCGCGCACCACTCACGGTATGCAAAGCATCGCACAGCGCGCAGTTGAGTCGTGATCACACCGAACCGAACCAAGTCACTCACACTCACTCCATCACGCTCTGGGGGCGCGCACGCTAGGACATTGAAGCGTGCTCACTCGCTTATAATATGTGTGTAATTTCCATTAGAACATTCCGCGGAATCAATCGGTTCGTCTAGAATTTCCCATGGCCTGCAAACGTCAACCGTATGGGCGAGCGAATGCGGCCGGAGAGTGCGGCGCACATCACAACAAACACAACACTCACTCGTTGCGATGGCCAAGTAGAGACGAGAGTTTTTGAGGCAAAATTGTGGGATTGTCTCGCGAAATGATTTTACGCAATTATGACTTGAATTCAGTTGCTCACGGGAATTTTTGGTGTCTATTGAAAACTAAACGTAAAATACGGTAACTTGATATTTCGAGATATTTTAATTTCAAAACATGCAATATACACCCCCCGTCATAATAGCCGTATTATATACAATATCAGAAATATTTATTAGAAATGCTTTCAACTCGATCAATCTTTCGTAGTTTTTAGAGTTGCCACGTGCCTCCAACATAGCCCAAATTCAAATATCCATCGGATTGGCATCAGGTGACTTCGTCTAGAAGAATGAAACGATGTCATTCAGCCAATCTTGATTGTTGGAGCTTTATGCGACGGTGCAGAGTTTTGCATGAAAGTGAAGGGCATGAACTTGAAATTTGTTATGTTCATGGCTTCAATAAACCCTCCAGCACTTGCCCTCGATATGCCGATGCATTCACCTTGTTTCAGGCTCCAGAAACACCAATGGTGAGCGATTACTTGCAGACACGACAGCCCATACTATAACAGAGATAGGCTTCGTTGCCGATCTCAAGCTCAGATAATTATCCGCAGTCCTCTCCTCTTACCAAACTCGATCGTTTTCTTTGTTAACAACTTGTTGGACCGTGAAATGATTCTCGTCCGACAGAATAATGTTCGGAAACTCACCATCAACGATCAGACGGCGCAACAATTTTGCTGTTTGCAGCCTCTGCTTCTTCTGACTTTCTGGATTTTTCAGGCGTCAGGTTGAGCTTCTTCTTAGGTTTTCGTCGAACGATGTATTCCGAAATCCCGAGACCTCTTGCCATTTTCTGTGCAATCTGTCGTGCATTTCGTTAAATCCTATCTTTAACTTTTTGAACCATTTCGGCCATTGTTCCAGTTGGTTTGAGTCCTCCATTATTTCGTTTTTAAACGCTTCCAGTCTTCCAGACTAGTATGCCGTTCACCTTCAGGCCATCCAGGTCCCGAACAATATCCGACTGCGATTTTGTGTTTTTTAGTAATATCGGATTATGATGAAGATAATATATCTTTTTCTTGGTCCTTTATTACTAAACAATTCGATGGCAACATATTCAGATAAAACAATTGAAATGTGTGTTCAGCCAATAGTTTTCTAAAGAAAATCCGGCTCCAAACTTTCAAAACAGTCGCCCAAAATTCCAGACACCAGCCACAACAATCACCGTCGTCGCAAATACAAACACTCGTAGATCGTACACAAAGTCGCACACACATCGCACGCCACCGCAACCACCACCGCGACGTGGTCATGTTAGAGGCTAGCGCGCACGCGTGCTAGCGCGGACACGCTGCCGCCGCCGCCGCCGCCAGAGAGATGGTGTTTGCGATGGTGTCAGCTCGGCCACGCCACCACCGCAACGCGGGCGATGTGTTGGCGCTCGGCGGAGTTCGTCGCGGATCGGACGGGGCTATGCTGCCTCTATGCTTTGATGATGATGCTCGTGCTCGTGCACTTCACGCTCGCTCCTCTAACACTCGATACCGCGGTCGGGTACTCTCAACTATTCGTGGTCGTCGTCCGCTTGGTCGTGTTTCGTGGTCTCGACAACGCGCGACGTGCGCGATGTGTGTATCGAATGACTTGATGACAGGTCAGCGACTTGGAACATAATCACTCACCACCGCAGCACTGCGAATGGGCGCACGCATTCATGTTGCGTGGCGTTTGTGTTCTATGTTGTACGTACGTTTACATTGTGCCGACGAAGTGCGTGTCTGCCAGAGAAATGCGCCGATTGCCTGCAGGAGCGCGTTGGGCTCCTTCGCGCTTCGCTGCAAAGGCGGAATTCGTGCGCATCTATCAATAATTTGTTTGCGCACAAATGTGACATACTGTGCTATAAACGCAAATGCGGCAGGCAGCGTGACCCAAGTCGTAGGCACAAACGCATACAATCGCGGAATGGGCGCGCTCCGGAGCGCACACAATCGCCGCGCATGCGCCGCATGCTGATAAATATATGCTTGTCGTACACGAACACAATGCTGGACGCGCGCGCGTGCACGTGAATTACACGCTCGTGTCCGTGTGTGTGTGCGTGCGTGTGCTTGTAACATCTCTTTCGCTCTTGGCCGAGCGGGCGCACCGCGGTGGAAATGTGTCTTGCTCCCCACCACTCCCGCCACCACACTGCTTTTCGATTGCAGTGCTCGACGATGTTGGTGCGGGTAGAGTACACTGTGAGATGTTATGGTGGAGCATTATAAAACTATTTGAAACATATAAAATGCATCCTAAACATCATCCTATTCTTATTATTTGTTTACCTTCGTTTTACCTATCAAATAAAGTGGATTAGAACACAACGGAGCTGATATTTTGAAATTGAGTCGGAAGTTGGGAAAGTATAAATACTTACACGATATTACAACACAGACAAACAAAAACGACCGATGTGCGAATTATTAACGCATACATGTAAAAGCGTTGATTTGTGGTTCTCGACCACGAGCATCGGACATGTTTTTCCAATCACAATCAACATGAAGGCAACGAAGTTCGCTGTCCCGGCCCCGGCTAGTATCAATAAATTGTTTATGGATAAACAGTAATATTCAATCTACACAGTGCTCCATCATTGTCGAAATTAGGAGAACATCTAATAACTTTTGAATCAATATTTGTAAATTATACAATTATTATATGGATATGGATGTCTTTATTGGCAACTGAATGTCAGTCTGAATGTCAACTGAAATCAGTCCAGGTCCAGACGACACAGTGGGGTTATGGGAAACGTTCGTTTGGAGCAAACATGGAGCAATCATATTTGAAGAAAAGCCACGTTATCTTGTCAACAATAATACAAATTTCGATTATTACCAACTTGTGAATTTTCTTGAATCATTCACACACTCCACCTTAATTGTTCGTTTGAGCATGCGTGCGTGCGTGCGTGTGTGTGTGCGAACATCATTACGTCGTCGTCGTATAGAACATCGAATGCCCGCACGTTGGGCGCGTGCGTGAACTCGTGTGTCACGCCGCAAGTGTGTATGTGTGTGTGTACGAGCTGCGGAGAGAGGTTAAAAGTGAATAACCATTAGAACACTATAGTACAACGTACGCGATTGCGCGCACGAGCTTGCAGGCTTGTTGTGTGCGTCCAATTACCATTATTATGTAATTTTCAAACGAAACGAATTACACGCGCGCGGCACATCGCAAACACTCACACACACATACACACACCACTGCACACGGTTGATCGTCGTCGATCGTCGACGTGGTCGTCGTCGTTTGTTGTGAATAGATTGTTTAACCATTTTTCGTGTTTCGGGAATGTGTGTGAGTAAGCATATGCACAGGAAATCTCGCGCTTTTGAGGGCGATCGACGACGACGAGGCTCACAAGCACACATTTACCGTTCAGCAGTTCGATTGTTTCGACTCGCTCGTATGCAGAACGGGCAACTCGTCGGCAACTCGGGCACGACCAAACCGAAGACGTGATGTGTGCGGCTGTATATGGAATTGATGCTTACACACACATATACTGGATACACACGTTCACCGATTCCCCACATCAGAACCGCGTGACCCTTATGTTTATGAAGATGGGCACCCATAATTTATTTTTGGTACACACACACACACTCACACGGCACACATTCCCCCCAATAATAACACATCCACTCGCGCTCGAGCAACGATGGCGAAAACAATCATAGATAAATTAGCTGGCGGTTTGTTTTCGAATAGTTTTGCCAGCCATAGAACCAGCACAAAGTTCATCGCTTATCCCACGAGAAGAAGAACGGTCGCAGTCGCAGTCGTTGTGTATTCTGTACCAGCAAGGGCCTCGTAGATTCGTACGAATGTTCTTTTTCATCTCCGAGTTCGAGTGTTCGAAAAATGCAGAGGACTAGCCGCGCTAAGCGCAATCGTTTGGCGCATCGCGCGGCTTGGCATCGTGATTGACGGCACCAAGCGAACGAGCGAGCGCGCGAGAGTTTTATTTCGTGCTTATTTTTTTGCGCATGGGCTTGGGTGTTTTTCAAGCGCGTCGTCGTGAGAATGTGCCAGCCAGCGTGCGCGTTGTGCGATTTTGTGCGATTCTTTTTTCGTTTAGTGTTCGCTGTAACGCGCACACACACATTAAACAAATACGGGGATAAATAATAATAATAAATGCCCCGACAGACACCAGAACAGATATAGAGGGCTTTGTTTGACTGGTTGACGGCTGGGAATGACTAGCAGAAGAGTGCGCAAATTATGTCTGGGTACTGGTGTAAATAGACTGGGACGAACTGCATCTTGTAATACGTTGTTATATACTATATATTTTTATGGAAAGTAAAGGCTCGCTACAGGAGAACGATTTAATATTATTATCGATTCGGATTTTCACATCTTCTACATCTCCGATATTTCTTCGAAACAAGCCAAACAACCAGTCATATTCGATTTAATTCATAAAATAAATAAACTGTGTTCATCAAGGGCGATAATAATCCATGAATCCATGAATCCATGAATTTGGAAAGCCATTGATAATTGTCACCAGGGACCCTTTGAATGCGATACATCCTTTCTCGTGTTTAATTTCAATTCATAATTCGTTCAAATCCTTCAAATCAATCAATGGGAATTATATATTTTTTCTATTGGGAGTTCGAATTAGTTTGAAAGTTTTTTAAGAGAGGGCATTGTGGGCTTTGTGGGTACCTCAAATTATTTTTGCGTCAAAGCACTATATTCTCTCTTAGATTGTCAGTATCGTTCATCTCGCGCGAATGTAAACAACGACCAAGCAAGACCATTCAATATGGCGACTTTTGTACCGAACAAACGCCATTTGCGGGAAGCGGATTATGACGTGCGAATATCTACTCGCGTGTCAATAAAGTAAGAGTTTTTTTAATCGTATCATTACTGGCGACGAAAAGTGGATCCATAACAATAGCCCCAAACGTAAAAAAACGTATGGATACCCCGGCCACACATCTTCATCAACGCCAAGACCACATATCCATTTATCCAAGCTCATTCTCTGTATTTTGTGGGATCAGCAGGGCTCGAACGAAACAATCACCGGGGAAGTCTACAGACGCCAATTGATGCGCTTGAGCCGGCATTGCAGGAAAATCGGCCGCAATTCGACTACATAGTAAAGTTTCAACATGCCAACGCTCGTCTTCATGTCCGTTAAAAACTACTTGGAAACGCTGAAATGGGATGTTCTAACGCAACCGCTGTTATCCCCAGAATTTCTCCGTAAGATTACCACTTGTTTCGATCAGACCAGTTCTCGACATCTTACGAGGAAGCCAACAAATTGATCGATATATGAATTGCATCTAAAGACCTACGGTTTTTCTCAGCTGGTAACCAAAAATTTTCAGAAAGATGGATAAAAGTAGTGGCTAGCGATGGACAATACTTTCAATAATTTATATTTAAGCATGTTTGCTCAATAAAGCCTCAAAGTACGACGAAAAATCTTTAAAAGTAATTCAAACTCCTAATAAAGTTGTAGAAGTACAAGAGGAATGTCCACGAATGTTCTATATCTTTGAAGACAAATAACAACAAAACGATAACCTGGAAATACGAATTGAGAGTTGCCTACTGCAGCAGATCTCAAAACTTTTGAGACAGGCCATATCTCATGTAATTACGTCAATGCGTTCGGCAGTGACGCCTTGCCGATGGAATTTCTATATTTGTTCTTTGGTTAAATTCGCTTCAGTCTAGTGCCATAATAAGATTAACGCCGCTAGCACACGTTCTCTGTTGGGCGAAACATATGCGGGCGTGAAGATGTGCCAGTGAGAACTAATAATAATAATCCGCATCGGCAAGCACCTCATACCAGACCAAAAACCAAAAGTCAGCATAATAATCATGCGAGTTTCGCACAGCGCACAAGCAAACTATGCGCACACTCGCACACGTAACAACACGTTGTTCATGCGCTTCGCCGCCGTGTTGTGGTTGGCTGATGATGATGATGATCGTGTTTGCATATACGGCTCACGGCATCGGTGCGGTCCGGTCCAGTCCAGCCCAAGCCCAGTCCAGCGCGGATACTATGAAGTGATTTGTCCGTGTGCTCAGCCGGAACGCGCACAACTCACAACGCACACAAACACTCACGCTTGCGCGCGCGCGAACGCGCACGAGCACATTATGCGGTCACATATAATTGCCGTAATAGATGTGAAAATGCCCATTTGTTTAATGAAATGGTTCGCGAGAATCCGCGCTCTCGCAGCTCGCCGCCGCACCGCGCACATGAGATGGACACGACTCGAAGACATGAAGACATCAACCGGCCGGTGCCGGTGGACGACGACGGTTCGTCGGACAGGTTGAATGGGTACGGCGCGCGAGTACAGCGCACGCGCTCACGCTCGCAATGGAAGAAGCAATTCGACGCATACGCTCCGCTCCGCATGTATATTTAGTGTAATTACACGCGGACTCAAATACAAATACGGTTGTGCGAAGATCGCACGAGTTGTGTGTGCAGTGCAAATAATACGAACAAAAAATCGCACGCCACAGCAGACGCACTCTGCGCGCATCTTCGCGCATCTTCGCGTCTGCGGGCGCGTGCATGTTCCTTTGTTTCCATATGCTACCCGCTGTCGAGCTCGCGATGCACGCGCGGCGCATGCTGCGTGTTAGAGAGATAGGAACACATATCATTGTGTGTGTGAGTGTGTGCGTGCGAGTGGTACATAAACGGTGACGCTGCATCACATACGGGCTGCGGCGGCTGCGGCGGCGGCTGTCAGTATGTGCGAATTTGCTGGCATACGTCGGCCGACGATGTGCGCGCTCTGATATAATATACGGAGCGCGCGCGTTGCCAGCGAGCCGCCCGGGGAGTGCACGGAGCACCAAAAGTCAAGGACGCGAGCGCGTGCGCGTGCACATGGCATTTCTTGTGGCAGCCAGCAGCAGCGGCGGCGGCTGCTGCGGCGGCAGCCACTGCTGCATCAGCATCAGGCAAAAAACTTAGCGCTCCGTGTGTGCGCGAGAGACTCATACAAATCGCACGAACACATTTACACCGTCGCACGCGGCAGCTTCGTTCCGTCGCCGCCGCCGACCCCGGAGAGAATAAAGTAAGAGAGGGTTGGTCGGATCCGATCGTCCGGGTCTGTGCAGCAATGGAATGTAGATATCAGAAGAAGATCGTCTGAGGAATGCTATTTGTTAATCCACTAAACGCAAGTCCGACACTTTGAAAATAACGGAAAGATCGAGTAGATATTTCAGTTTTCCGTTCGTTCAAGAGAGTTGGATTGTAATTTATAGAAGGGATTTCTACTTATTGTATCGAATTCGACATTTTCTCGCATTACATATTGCGTACTTGATAGAGCCAGACCTTATACTCTCTATGCATATAATAAAATTGAACCAATCAAGGAGTGTTTGGTGATTGAGGTTGATAAGTTTATTTTTATATGTTTGAAGTATCGATTTGTCGATATGGTTACTTATTATTATGTAATATCTCATATACATTTTGTTGTCTTGTCCATTAAATGTGAATTTAGCAAACTCGTGATGTTTTCCTACAGCTAAAATTATAGTATCCGAGTTGAAAAATTATTGCATAATAATTACTATATTTCCAAGCGAGATTCGTTGCCGCCGATGACAAAAGCGGTTTTTGTTTGTTTTTGTAGCTGCGTCATGCGCCGATGTTAATAATCCCGACAAAATATAATTAAAATCCCTTTGAGTACATAAAACCGGACTTGCGAAAGTTGGTTTTACGATCTACTTATAATCCCTTCGAATATAAGAACGTTGAAAACATCGTTTTTTGTATAAACAAGTCGAGGCTAAATACATCGGTAATTTTGTCATAACGGCGTTTAATTCAAAAACCATTGTTCCGTTGATTTATTTTACATCGGTGTTCCTGTCACAGCTCCATATACCCGAATCTTAATTTTATGTTCGTCATGTTATAAACCCCTTCTCACCTATTCGAATGTGTGCGCACAAACGCTTTGCTCCTCGCACGTGAACACGCTGCCGATTTTGCCGGTCGCAGCATTAAGAATTGCATACATATGTGTGCCTTGCCATGAAATATGCGGCGAATATTACGATGGCGGGCGGCAAGCGACGACGGTGCCTGACGGCAGTTGCAGTTGTTGTTGCTGACGCCGCAGCGCGCATCTTCTTTCGACTCTGCCGCGCGCGCAGCTGGCGTCGCGTTTTCGCTTGAAAGCTAATCGCCGTTTCTGTGCGCGAGCACGCTCGCACTGCTGGGTTCTATACACTCCCAGGCCTCGAAAGGGCTTAACGAAATTTCCCATCGAACCGCGCGCATGCAGTTCATTTTTTCTCCCGGCGCATGTACGACAGTGCACTCAGCAGTGCGAGGCGACGACGTGCACGAGACGCTTATCTCGTTTTATGTCAAATGGTTCGATGCCAGCAAATAGACAGCACACAGCACAGACCACAAACACATCGATTGAGCATGCGCGCGGGCACCCGCGCGCTTTTGAGTGCCGAGTGTGCCCATCGGGGAATAGAAATACACGGCTTCTGTCTGCTCATGTGGCGGCCGTATGAGTGTGTGTGAGTCGGGGCTGATAAAAGTCATCGTCGGTTCGATGCGAGGAGTGTTAATAACCCTCTTAAGCCGAGATCTCTGCTCACCGCCTCAAACAAATCGGAATGGCGATCAAACACATACACACACACTACGAACCTCAGCATTATATGTTTTCCTTTTTCACTCGATGATGGATTCGCAGAATCGGCAGCAGCAGTAACATTAGCAAGCGCAGAGAAGAGATTAAAAACCGATGGGGTTAATCTGGCGAGAATCGTGTGCGTTCTTCTTTGCCAAAGTGTTGCGTTTGATTTAGTACCGCCGATGCTGCTGATGCTGCTGCTGCTGCGGTTGATACTGCATCGGGCGCACGAATACGTTATTAATGGATCGGCAACGTCACACAGACAATGTCGCATCTTACGCGCTCACCGCAAAGACGATTGAACGGGGTCGTTTCGAGTCATTTTTTGCATGAATCGGTTATTTCATTCCTGTAGATTTTCCAAGATTTAGCAATAATACAAATATTCGAAAACAATTTTCTACAACTGGATATGAACAAATTTATTTTTTGTTATTTACGAATTAAAGCGAAAGAGCTAGAGCTAACAAGCTATCAAGCTGAGATTGATCGAGATGCATTTACATGAACATTTATTTTTTTGATAAATGCAGGAAAGAGCGAAGGTAAACATGCTTATTTCATAACTCATAACTAATATCCGAGGTTTAGATCGTTTATCACCTCGTAGCTATCTTACTAGCTAGGTACAATATTGAAATTCACAACCTTGTTAAAACATTTCGCTAGTCATGCATAGAGCCAGTTTAATTCTATGTTTAACCCGTTAAAGTTAAAATGTCTAACCATACATTCTAAAATTGATATTGTCCAGTTGTCCAGTTCATTCCACAACAAAATGTCCGAAAACATCCCATCTCGATGAATACAGAATGTGCAGGCGCATCTCCACAGTCGTTACTGATCCTCTGGTCCGTAGGGTCCTCGGAGCAATGCAGAAATCCACAATTGCCCGATCACAAAAGTTCCCAAATGCTTCGGACACACGAAAATGAATCATGCTGGCTAGCGCATGTACCCGGGCATCCAACCGCACACACAACAGGCATTCAAGTGTCCGAACAGTAGAGCGAAGATTTATCTGCACACTCACACCGAATCGCTTAATGCTCGCGTGCACCGCAGCCCTCACACGCAATCACGCCGACACACGCTGGCGATCGCGTGCAACAATGCTCAAGTGCACACGAGACGGATGCGCGCGTGCATACGCGAAATGCGATACGCAATCGCGCATTCGAACCCAATAAGCGGCCCAATAAATCGGCACGCAACGCAGTTCGCGCAATATCTATCGTGCGTAATTAAGTTATGCCACGGCTGCTGCGGCGGCTGCTGCGCATTTTAAATCACGCAAATTTATCACCCCGCACCAACATTCGCATTCGCACACGCGAACGATCCCGCCGCCGCATCCGTTTTGTTGTTTTGACGCCAACTCAGAGAGTTGTGCATCGCAGCGTTTACGGGCAATTTGATAACACAATGTAGCCGCGCAGAACCTAAGCATGCTTCAAAAGCGAGAAGAACAGAACTTGCGTGCGCGAATAACACTACTATGCGACAAAATGACAAAGGTTGACTAGTTTTCGATAAAGAAATGATATAGAAATGGTCAAATAATACCTGGGAAGTCCGAAATGAGACATACCAACTCCCCGCTGTGTTCTCCATACCTGCTTCCATCTGATTAATACTTGTTCCGAACGATGGCACTAGGTTTCGCTGACGAGGACTTTCGTTTACTTGTAGAAGTTAACATTGGGATGAATTATGGATCGCGTTAAAAAAAGGTGACCCGTTGTCAGACCACGAAATCCGGATGCACCAGAAAGATGGTGGGACATAATATCTAGCAATGGTCAGAATTTTGAAAAAAAAATATATGTAAGTGTTTCGCATTTTCGGCGAAAAGCTGTACATCTAGGGCATCAACATTTGTTGAATCATGTTCAGAACGATTCAGGCTGCCTGACTGATATACATTCGAACATTGTAGGAATCACCGGACACTCACAATTGAGCTTGCATTCAAATGTTCTATTTCATAATAAATATAATGTATAAATCTAATATTCTGGATATGTTCATGGCAAATGGAATAAGATCAGTACAAACACGAAAATAGCATCAAATGCTCGATCGCAATACATTCACAACTTTGTTACCCAATTTCTCTGAACATGAAATAAACAGAGTGTGAATATGTCAAGGTGAAATGAAAGGGAATTTACAGGAAAAGAGTTACTTTCATTTGATTTCATCGCTATGCTTTTTAGAGAAATAACAACTATTGTAAATTTCGACTTCACAATCACAGTCACAGTTTATTTATTCTTGTTCAATTATGGTGTCTTAAAAATTAACAAAAATTGTAAACCGAGATTAACTTCAGCTCAAAACAGGACCCATGCAACATGTTGCACAGTATAGTGTGCATTGTGCATGCATGCAATCCGCCACCGTCGCGTTCACGCAGACCGTTTTGTGCGTTTCACCTCTCTCTCTATGCCTGCGTGTCTGTGGGAGACCTAGTCGTCATATACCCACGATCGAACGCACACATACTCGTCGTGCCCACACTGACACACGCACTCCGCCGCTTCGCGTCGTCGATGCCGCGGCGCAGCTAACACGTCCGCCGCGTGTGAATGTGTGCGACGCAGCCGCGCGCTGCTCGTGTGAACACGGAAACGCAATCATCTAATCAATCTGTAATTGCACAGAACAAGCACACATATAGCATGGATTTCATGCCTAGTACTGCAGCATATACGCAGCTTATTCTATGTATATTCATGATCTCGCTGTGCCAATAGAGAATATAGTTTCAGAATGTCTGTGGCGGCTCAGCGAATGGCGGCAGTGCGTTGTTCATTTTTTGCCCGCCACACAAACACACACACACGCACTCAGAATTGCACATCGACACAGCGATGCTGCGCGCACGCACGCGGCAGTGGAATGGCGTGAGTGCTAGTGCGTTCGTGCGCTTGTGATGCGTGTGATGCTGTGCGGTGCATGCGATTGTGTATGTGTGTGTGCGTGCACCCGCTGCCTTCGCCTAATGAATGGCTATCTCTATTATTCTTACGGAACATCACGGCGACAGCGGCGGCGGCGGCGGCTGCTGTGGTCGATGCACGCACGGGCAGCAACGCGAAGACGCCGCAGCCTGCGCAATCTCACTCACGCTCGGCACGATGCCGCCGCCGCCGTTGCCGCTCGCGCCGCGAGTGTAGTGAAATGCAACCATATTTCTCTTTAATTGCACGTAATCCACGCACACACACACACACTCGACTCGGCCTCGGCGGATTGTGGCGCATGAGCAGCGAGGCATATGCGCACGCACGCCTCATCCGATGCTGGGGCGGCGTGCAAACATGCTCGAGGTCGCGCTCTCATCGGGCGCGTGTGTGTGTGAGTGTTCACGATGCGGCAGGCCGCTGGATGCCCGCGCTTGTATGTGTGAAAAGTCATCACTGTCGCGCTCTTATAGGTACGTGTCGCCGTGGATGTGCTCTCATTATGTAATACACGCACGCCGCTGCCGCCGCATCGACCGTGGTGGCGTGACGTGATGCGGACACATCGCATAGTTCGGCGTGCCTGCGCTGCATGTGCGTCGTCGTGAGCACATCACGAATGGTTCGCAAATTCTTGATTTCATATTAGCCGTGCGCGCGCACACACACACGGTTTGTTGGCAGCCAGCACACGACTAGAGATTAGGAAATATAGTTTTTTTTGTGCAAGGAGTGCAGAGTAATGCAGAGTATTCAGATTAAATCACTATTTTATTATTATTACATGTCGATTGAAATACACGCAATATAACAACAATTTGTGTTGATGTCCCAATGGCTGATTAGTCCCGTGACAAAAATGAAGAAACAACATTTATGATAAAGACTCACGGTTTATAGAGAAGGAGGTAATGCCGATACTTGTAAACAAACAAATAACCAATTTCACGCAATTACGGTGACGGCAGCAGCGACGAGAACGCTCAGTA
>JANTBZ010015662.1:0-13981 GCA_024741255.1 Exechia fusca
AACTACACCGTGCGATGGTAACAGGATGTGATTAAAAATAGAAATGTCCAAAGTTGACTTGAGAGTCCCAAATCAGAAAACAAGATAATCAGAAATAACCCGGACAACATTTGGGCAGCCTGCCATCGTGGTTACTTATCTCAGCAAATTTGTTTTGCCGTTGTTGTATTCTTTGAGTTTTGTATGTATTTGACATTTCGTCAAAAGTCAGTCAGATGGTACGATGGCGATGGCGATTAAAAGAAGTGCTATTTTGAAGCTGTTATTCCGTGTAGAAAACGGAAATTTTAGAACGCTCGTGAGATTAAAAGAAATGTTCATGAATTTCGAAATTTATGAACATTTAATCAAGGCAAACAAGTAAAAAAAAAGCGTCTCACTTTTGAAATCAAGCGAGTGAGGCCTTAACGAAATAAAAAACAAATCTGCGCCGCTGCTGGGATATTTGAGTGAAATGAAAATGTTCAATATGTTGAACAAGGGCACAATCATCAACACGACTGTAACATGTGCAATGGACGCAAAGAAACTATGCAGTCTTTGAAAATCTTCATCTGTAACCCGCAGTCCGTTACAGATAGGGCAGGAACTTTCTCCAACGTGAAAAAAATCATTTTTCGGGGCACAGCAGCATTCATGCTTCCGTCGGCACAGCACCACTTTGGCGTCGCACTTTAGATATTCCAACAGGTCTCAGCGCCTGCCCACGAGGCTGAATTTGAAAAAAGCGTTAAAAAGAAACTATTTTCTCAATTTTATATCGTCCACTACTTGGCCGATCTTAATCCGATTTGACGGTCAAGGGCGTGTTCAAAGTGTTCATAGACTCACTAAATGTTAGAGGTCTTGAACCAATCGTTGCTACTGGAGAGGGCCGTTTATCGGGAAAATAGGTGCGCCTAATTGCATAAATCTCTCACTCTCTCACTCTCACTCAACGAAGACTACGGAACCGACTAGATATTTGAAAATCCTATTGTTGAATTGAAGTCTATCATTTTTAATTTTGATATTATTCGTTCAATTGAAGGAGTTACGCTAAAAAACGTCTGTCCGGGATATGACTGGTAACCCTGTGGTACTGTTGAAATTGGTCATAAGTCATAAGATACTTTAAGGCGTAAAATCAATATTTTATTAGAGCCAGTTGAATTTGGAAAATGTTATTGATCCCGTTGATTCCGCTAACCGACCACATTCCATATGAACAATTCTATCAAGATAAGCGACATCACTCTACATCACAAATGTGGAACAAGAATTGAAATTGAAGGCCTTTTCCGATCATATTGCAAATTAAAAAAAGGCAAAAAATACTCATTCTACTGTATCCTCCTCTCGCTCGCCCGCCCGCGCGCAGGTCGCCAACTCCGCGACTTTGTCGCCCACAAGGACTACATCCACAGCGTGTGCGGCAACGCCGCCTCCGGCCGCCTGTTCAGCGCCTCCGAGGATGGCAGCGTGCGCTTCTGGGATGCGCGCGAGCAGCGCAGCACCGGCTCCGTTGAGCCGCACCGCCAGCAGCGACTGGCGCGTCCGGATCTGGGGCGCTGGTGCGGAGCGGTGGCGGTCAACGAGGCCGATTGGCTGCTGTGCGGCGGCGGCCCGCGGCTGGCGCTGTGGCACCTGCGGACGCTCGAGTGCACAACGGTGTACGCTGGATTTGGTGGAGGAGTTCATGTGGCGGGGTTTGTGGACGATGTGGTGCTTGCGGGCGGCGAGGGGCGGACGGTGCACGAGTACGGGCTGACGGGGGAGCTGGTGGCGGAGGTGCCGGTGTCGGGGCCGTCGGTGTACACGGCGGTGTGGCAGAGGGAGGCGGGCAAGGCCAAGAGTTTGTTGTCGCTGGGCGGCGCGAGCAATCGGCTGGACGTGTGCACGAACTGGCGGTACAGGGATTTGGTGTTGGATTTGTACGAGCCGACGTCTGCGACGACGGCGGTGGCAAAGTGAGTTGATGCGATGATTGAATAAAATGAGAGACAAGCAGACACGCAGTGGCTGATCTGATGACATTGAACACAGAGAACAGTGTGTATATATGTTTATTTATCTGTAACATGGGTGTAGTTTATTTCGTAATTTAACTATGGAGTAAACTTAATCGAATTAGCCTAAAATTAGAAGTAATTGTGTGATTGAGTCGGTGTGTGTAATGTGTGTTTTATGCTATTGAACTAACACAGTATTCGAGTTTTTAGCCTGGATATTATATATTTATCATGCTGTCGAAAAAGCAGAAGCCAATGAAAAAGTTCACTAGAATTTCTATGTGATGTGATTGATCCTAAAGGATCGCTTGAATTCAGAGAATGAAGTGTAGTACTCAAACATAATTTTCATTGCAAAAATCGAATACAAATTATTTAACAGGCTGGCTGGAAAGTCTGTATCGTTTGATAGTAGGACACATCTTTCTGATAAAAATATCTCTGAATATTCAATATAGTTCCATTGAAGGACGATATACCAAATTTGGCATTGATAGGACTTTTGGTTCATTCTATATTTTAATCTTACTGAAGCAACTTTTAATATTGCAAATAAATGGGTATCGACGTATTTCGTAACCTTTAAGAACACTGTTTCATGAAAAATTGCGTCTAGAGCCAAATCAGTGTTATAAGGATTTCATCCCAGTCGAAAAAATCGCGAAAATTATTCAAAATTCCGTACTGTTCATTTGGATACCGATAAATATCCGCGACCAGACGCCCAAATATTGCAGTTAACGACGAAAACATCGTAAAAATCCACAAAATGATTTCGGAAGACAGATAAAAGTGTTAGATAAAAGTGTTTGAACATTTCTGAAATATGATTTTGGGCATGCGAAAGCGTTTTGATATTTCGGAGCAGTGTTTTGAGCAGAACACGAACACGATTAAGCAATTTTTTTTACAAATATGTGACACAGGATGACTCATGACACTGTTACTGTACCTTGGAGTCCAATGGCTGTCATTTGAGAGAACAGGGAGATATTAAGCCTCATCAAAGTTCACAATATTGAATTTTGTATGTACCTGAAATCCAAAATGGCCGTAAGATCGCCATTTTCGGTATATCGTACTTCAATGGAACTATGTTCATTATTCACAAATAATCTTATCAAAAATATTTGTTCTACTATCAAACTATACGGACTTTCCAGCCTGCTTGTTACTCATCACAAAGTTATTTTGCTTTGACGACGCGTTTGATACATGAAATGTCGTTTTCGGGGATTCGAACCACGATTTGTGATTCCAAAATCCGACAACGCTACAAACTCTACCATCGCGTCATCAAACCACGAGATTGATGATGTGAAATGGTGAAAGTTCGAAACATGATACAATATTTCAATAAAATGTCTATTACTCTGCGTTTTTTTAACTGTTTTTGACAAAAGAACGAAATTGATGGAAGAACCAATGTATAGGTCCATCACATTTTGTTGCTAACCACGTTTTTTTAAAACATCGAAAATTACAATATTGAACGTAATCCCTAATACACGGAAGACAGAGAAAGACTGCGAGCTAGCAAGCTAGTTACAAGCTAGTTAACGAACAGTGAACATGTATGCTCTCGTTCATCCTTGATTTCAGCAAGAAATAACAAGGTCCTTGTCCCTTGTTCTTGCACAAGCACCTCATAACCAGCATGTTTTGTACACAAGTCAGTACAACATTGTAAAACCCTGTTCCCGGTTCAGGCTCATTTGAAGAATGTATGAAAAGCATATCGCACTTTTTTTGAATAATGTTGTTAGCTACAGCTACAGTGAATCGAGAAAGTCGAAAGTCAATTGACGTAAATAATCTTTCATAAGATTATTTACGTCAATTGTGAGGAATTTACCTGACTATACACTGCTAGAGACAAGCAATATAATAATGTACCCGTTTTATGACAAAAAAGTCAATAACATACGAACATACGAACATACGAAACGAATACTGTGGAAGCTGTAAATTTTGACTGGAATGTCAAAATGAGTTTGTCTTTAACAATAACATTTGTTAGTCTCTTAAATGAAAGTTCTGCGAGGATTCAACCTATATTTTGTCCTTTCAACATAAAAATCGTTGGAATTAACTAGCAAGTCTTGATGAAATTCGCAAAGCACTATAATACGCTTTGCGCATTTCATCAAGACTTGTAAATTAATTCCACTCACCTCCTCTGCTTCAGCGCCCTCTCACTCCGTCGCCGCTCGATCGTCCCCATTGCCGGCGCCGGCGCCGGCCGCAACGGCTGCGGCGGAATCACCGGCAACAGCACCGCCGGCAGCAACTTCGCCGCATCCGCAGCCGTCACCGCCGCACTGACGGCCGTCGGCGCCGTGATCGTGGTAGCCGTCCAAATCTGCGTCTGCCCCAAAGCCTCAGCCTTCTTCGCACTCGCAACAGCTTCGCCATTCGAGATTTTAGCCAACGGCGACGGCGGCACCGGCACGTAGTCCCGATCGATCGACTCGAAGCGCTTGAAGCTGCCCGTCGAGCTGAGCAGAATGTCGGAGCCCGACTGATGGATCAGATAGCCGTTGGCGTGGAACAGCTGGTTCTTGGACAGGCCGATTTTCTCCTCGCGCTCCGACTTGACCCAGGCGCCGGCTCGGGGACCGAGGCGATGGCAGAGCGCCAGCACGAGCAGCAGAATGACGGCGACCAGACCGAGGCTGGCGATGGCCGCCTCGAGGCCGTCCATGGTCGGGCTGTTGTGAGGTGGTAAGCTGAGGGTTTGTCTATATGTTGTGTTTTAGGGGTGTTTTGAAGGGTTCAGCATCGCAGGATCAGGCTAGAAGTTGGAGCGGTATTTTGTTGAAAGCTGTTTGGTTGGGAAAATCGTGAATTATTGGGGACGTCCTTGTGACGTTTTCAACATAACAGCTTCATGTCTGCAGTTTTGGGTACATTTTAAGGTTTCCAAAATCGCAGATCAAGGTCAGCTTGTGACGTTTTCAAGGACGTTTTTGGAATGGCTATAAAATCGTAGCTTCATGTCAATGCTCTCTAAAACAGGTTTGATTATGTAGATTATTCTTCGAGATGGTCCGGGCAACTATAATAACAATTTTATTTTCTAAACATTATGTCGACCCAAAATGACTACATATTAGACATTAGATCCACTTTATCAACCCTTGTTTGACACAAATAAATTGGGACAGTTCGATGTGAGACGGGACAAAATGTAGTCATTTTCTGTCGATTCTGTCGATTCGACGATGCTGATAGTTGCCCGGTCCATCTCGAAGAATAATCTATAGAAAATTATTCGTGGTTCAATTTTTAGAGCGCATCGAACATGAACATTTGAACATTAGTTTTTTTTCACAACTGCCAATTGTCCCATCGTTCGCGTGTTTGGGTAGTTAGAAGTTAGAACCAAGCTTCAAGTCATATTTTTTGTGGCGATTCCAAGTGTTCAACATCACATGAGCCGTTCTTCAGCTGCCGTTCTTCAGCTGCTTGGAAAATAAATATGTGGAGCATTTTTCGAGTCGTTTAAACCTTTTTAAATATTCGAAATATGAATATAGCAACTTGGATCGTGTCGGATCGGAAGCCGCTTGGAAAACATTTCGCGCACCGTTTAGAGAGCCATCATCACGTTTTAATAAAGGCATGACTGCATTCGATAAAACTTTTACCACCGATGCGTGATCCCCGTGCAAACTACGACAGTTGGGATATGACGAAATGTCGTCGTTCTGTGCTGAGTCTCGTATGCGTGTGGCATAAAAACGTCGGCATCCCGCACGTTCTTTTATACACCGAAACGAACATAGAACTACGACACATTGCGCTGGCATCGTGAATGGAATGTGTGCGGCTTGCATGCGACAAACGCTATGGAGAATGTAATATGAGGTTGTCTCCAAATGGTTTATACTTTTTATGATCGAATATTGAATTTACAATCGTTGTTCGTCTTCGTTTTTCATATTCAAAATTAAATTGAATTATTTTCAAAACAAATCCTCCCGACAAATTGTTCTTTTTGGCAAAGTGTTTCGAGATATGCGCCAATTTAAATTTGCTATTTTTTCGAGTGGAACTAGAGACAGAATAACGATATCAGATATACGTGTATCAATACTTTTGAAACGTCCTTATGTCTATTATTTATATCTATCCGCAGTTTTCAGAGCTCATGCACGTCGTACCGAGTTTTGTGAGAATGCACACGAAACAATGAACTATTCTAGCTATTCAGTCCTTTAACGTTCCTCCGAGACCGTTTGCGAATTTCCCAACATATCTGCTCGAAAATGCCACAACTTCATTATACACATATATAACAGGGGAATGCATATTAAATAAATAGTAGTAGTAAATAGTAAATCGCGATATAGAGCTATTTTTTCTATCCTCATTAGAATAAATTATCGCACTCATGTAGAATGGCTCTACTGATTGGCAATTACTTATGCATTTTCAATGAAACATTATTCTTCTACTAAACAATCAACTGAAATAAAATCATATTGCATTTTCTCTATCCTCATTTAAATATGATTTTACCAGTATACAGATCGGTCGAATATATTATCTCTCTCATGTAGAACATTCTATACTAAATGCAGTGGTGTACGGGTATTTGGGTGTTTATTGGAAACTGTCTACTTCTACTAAAAAAACACTGTAACAAAATCCTCATTTGTATGTGATTTCACCAGTTCAAGTCATTCGTATTCATTATCTCACTCATGTTAAAAAGGCTCAACGAAATGTAGAGATTGTCCTTTGTTGACGATTTCATATGCGTTTCATTTGTATACAGAAGTATGTTAGCAGCTAGCACGTGGGAGCTCATACTACCCTGCCTAAAGAATTTAAATCATGCTTTATTTTACGGTTATTTGGAGAACGGACGAATTTCACAATAATGGTAATGATGCAGTTTTCTTCAGAAACTATAATTATATTTTATACAAATAAATCGATTGAGAAAAGTCTTATCAGCACATCATGGTGGCCTCAACATTTTAGCAAAAAAACGAAATCTATAATGCTGTTGGTACATTTTTGTCAAATGATGATTCTATTACATTTCAATTGAGTATTCGCGTATTGTTCTAAGTCAATTCATAGAAAAGTTATGATTCCTTTACCAAACATGAAACACGAACAATTTGTAGCGGGATAAATATTTTATTTCACACTCCATACACAAAATCTGTGTATCGATAACGGTTTATAAAACATACTTTTCTATAGGTTCAACTTACAACAATAAACGTATACTCAAATGAAAGGTTATTACATTGTGCACGAATCCTCAACATTCCATCATTAGATGCGGATAAGACTTTTCTCAATCGATTTATTAGTATAAAATAAAATCGTGGTTTCTCAACAAAACTTCATCAATACAAATTTAGGGGAATTTTCCGTTCTCCTATTAACCGAAAAATAGAGCATGTTTCAAATTCATGAGCTAAGGTAGTATACTAAATATATAGAGCTATGCGAGCTCGATTGTTGATCATCCCAGCAAACCACACACAATCCGCTCATCAGGAGTCTGCCAACAACGAAGAAACTCTTTTGACCGATGTCGTCATTGCGCAAAGCAAGCTACCGACGACCAAGCTGATTAGCTCGTCCTCTTGGCTGTTTTGCGCTGCTTGCGGCTCGCTCTCCCTGGGGGTAATCACAATATAATATTATGCGATGCTCGACAGACACAAACACACACACACACACACACGAACCCGCACGATATAAGTAGTGAAGATGGGGCGGTTTGTTCCACTTGAACTGTGCCACAGCAACCGCTGTGCTCGGGCAGAGCGAATGGGGTAAAAAATAATCCACTCGAGTGGCGGCCGGGCAAGGGGTAATTTCTGATGGGACTAGTGCAGTCAAGTGGGTCGCATGCTCCACAGCATGCCTCATTGATGAAACGACCGCATATCGTGTGGTGCGAGATACGTGATATTGTCGAAGAGTTTCAACATATACCTCTTCATTGCAAGGATTATGGTACAATTGTTTTATATTGCCCTTCAAGTTCTATGCAATCATGAAATAATTGTATGGAATTCGCATATTCAAATTGCTATAGAAAAAACGGTTTTGAATTGAAAACATGTGTTCAGTGAGCCGCTTCAATACAGACAAAAGAAATTAAAAAAATGCTTTGATTGTCGTTCATTTTGAATGCGACACGATATAATATTTGAAAGCGTCGTGTCAATAAAGCGAATTTCCATGTTTTTGAAACGTGATAACGCGACGAATAACATTAAAATGCCAAGAAATCGTACTTCTCTATGAATCACTTTTAATTGTTTTCGAAATCTATCTCACCGACTGAATACACGAAAAATCTACAGGATGATGCGCAAAAATCCGGATATATGAAGTATTGTTTTAATAATTATTATTATTGCGAGAAAACCGAATGTGGATTTTTCAATAAATGGTTTTTTATACCATCAAAAACATATTCACACAAAAATATCATCACGTGTTTGAATAACAGTCTCTTTATCCAGTCTGCCGCGTCCGACGGGCATTATTAATGTGAATACAGAGTTCATAAAAATTCACATATTGGCTGTAGGCAAGCCAATCACCAGCAACTGATATAGGTCTCGAATACACCTAATTACTTCGATTGAATTTTCCTCGCCGGTGGTTCAAAAACATTGTTGGACTTCTGAAACGTCATTTATTCAGCAAGTTCAAGTTCTATTTCGGATTATTGAAAATCTGATTATTATTCGTGTAGCTGGGGGCCCAGCGCATAACTTTAGTGTTGGAGAAAAGTATCATATTGTTACTATTCAAATAAACGAATTATATTCAATTATATTTTGAAGGATATTGTTCGGATTCTTTCGCCTCACCTGGATGAAGGAGACTGCCTTCATCATAAATAAGTAAATATTTAAATGGGTTCTATATATCTCTAGATTTCTTCTAATTTGTCCTTATGCATTGTTTGCATTATATACATAACCTTTCTCAACATCGTACTGAAATAATTGCGAGTACCTAGCTGGGAACTTCTGTTCAGTTTCAATGCCGACAGAGAGACTCAAATACGTATAGTCGATTTCAATCGTGGCCAATAAATCAAACCAATCGCGGCGATCTGATTGAGTTATCATATCGGAACACCTGTGGCATACTGAATTGCGAATGTGCGAATACCTACGCGAAATCAATCTTCGGTGCGCATATTCCGGCTCAATTTCAATACGCAAACACACGCGCGCACACACACCAACAAATCACTGTCGTTGGGTAACAGAGTCTCTGTGTGTATGTGCGAGTATTTCCGGACAAACTGATTGAAATAAATTGATATATTATATCGATGACGTCGTCGATTGTCGTCGTCGTTTGGGCGCGAGCGTGCGTTCGAGAGCTGTTACCGCACCGCATATTCATCGACACCGCCAGCGTCTGTCGTCGACATTGTCACCCGTTTGAACACACAAGCACATGCACACGCAAGTAGAAGCGGAACAAAGCGATGAGGGACTATTGGAGCTCCAGCTCCCACTTTTCGATCTTATTTAAACCAAAATCAAGACAGAAATTAGGTTATTCTGGCTAGAAAACGTGTTATTCTATCATATTTGTTAAATAATATCCACAGAACAGTGGTCCTATATTTCCAAATTGTTTGAAATTGTTCAATAGGCATACGACGAAGGGCTTGATCAAATTGTGATTGAATCCCAAGTTTTGCAATATCGTTTTCTCATCAGCAGAGTGATGAGAATAATCGAATATTTTTTCGTTTTGTCAAAATTATGTATAACTGTTGGAAAAACAGTATCACGAATTTTTATAGATTTAAATTCGGAGACAAATTCAATAGACTTACCTTTCAAATTGAATGTATAATGAATATATAATATGTGTTAATCCATTAACTGCCGTTATAAGTCGCAACCGTGTCACCAATTTTCAGAAAAAAATACATAATCAAGAAGTTTAGACCCCCTAATCAAATCCTGAATCCGCGCCTGCACGCAACGTTCTGTCGTTTATGTTCATAGTCAGTCTCACTCGAAATGGGCAAACGTGCCAGCTCCAGCTCCAGCTGCGAAACACCATGTGAATGCGAATCGATGATGACGCCGATCTGTGTGGTGCGCGCTCGTGTTTCAGCGGAGGAGATTGTTACTGACACTACTGCATATTATGTATCGTTGGGTGAATGCGAAAATGTTTGAATTTTGTGAATCGTTCTTGGAACTTGGACAGTGGTGAAACAAAATAATTATGATATGACTATGATAAGGAAATTTAAAACTTTGGTATTTTCCAGTACTCTTTTTCTATTCTTCTTTGCCGCAAGTAATAATTAGAACAGCCAAAAGAAGGGCGCAAAAACAGCAACGATTTACTGGCGATAGGCGATTTGAACAAATCCTTTATTTTGAATTGAACTCATTTTTTTGTCGAAAACAAGTCGAAGAGACGGAAAGACAAACGAATTGAAGCTTTGAAGCGTTATTTCATTTATTCTATTGTGAACATTCAAATGTTCGTTTCTGTTTCACGAACGATATTTAAATACGTAATCAATACTACTACGATCTACGATATATTACACAAATAACTTCCAATACTATGAAATTATTCGTGATTATACTGTATCAACATGTTCGTCCGATTTTAGAACCAACCCTATGTTGTCCCAACACACTCAATGCGGTTTATTGTCTCGCCCGATTTCCATGTAGGTTGGGGCGGATACTCCGACGGGCGATATTACGGGTTTCCGAATTAAATTCAATCTAACGCCCGGCACCCGGCCGCCTTTGTGCCGCCCCGAATGCCATTCAAATTCAAAGTACAATGCGAGATCAATTCAGGCCAGGCAAAGCCAATTTTGTCAGTATGTGCTATGATCAGCATATTCTATTCCATCCGCGCGCGCTTGACATCGAAAATCGACACCATCACCACAAGGATATCATAAAAAACACGCTCACACGCACGTTCTTCTATTTGTGTTCGGCGGCGGCGGCTTTTGGGGTAAAAATAGCCAGCAACTCGACTCGCGACTCGTCTCAAAGCCGAAGCGAATTTGACGCGCTGTTGTGGCCTTGAATCTGCTGATACCGCCGGTTCTCACGAACACGAACCGCACACAATCGCACTAACGCACCCACCCGCACTTTGTGTATCAGCAGCAGCAGAGTGCAAAACTCACTCAGCGCGTTTAGTGGTTTTGTTTCGAGCCCTTTGAGTGAACCCATATTCTTAGGGAGACTAGAATGGTTCGAGTAAATGTTTTCACTTATGCTCGAAACAGCTTCTGATAATTACAAAAATGGAGTATCGTGTTTGAGAATATTTTTTCATTTAGTTGAAATTATAATTCGATTGAAAATACTATTAAAAATGAGAATACAACATCTAACGCTAACGAGAATTCATTCATCGTTTTATGTCAGTCCAGTGAAAAGTTAGGTTGAAGCTACTTATAACGGGACTTGTGATTTTAAAACGTGTTTATAATTTAATGAAAGGTTATTGAATTTGATACAATAGAAAAAATATTTATTATTAGTTCTTGAATGATACTAAACACCCCAAAATTTCAGGAAATGTATAAACGAGTAACATATGAAAGTACCTTATAGAAAATGTAATGATGCAGTTCTGTTGTATGAACTAAGTAATAAGTGTTTGAAAAATGTAACAGCTATTTATTAAATTTCTACATAGCCCGGAGTTTCACGGGTAACGAGATTTGAACTGTATGGAGTTTTACCTCACAACGAGATTTTCTAATTCCTATACATAGCCCGAAGTTTTAATTTAGTTGTCGTAAGACAAATTACATATTTCAAACACTTATAACTTTTTCTTGTGTTTTTGAATGGCACCACTGTAGAACATTTTATTGTTCCTCTCGATTTATACAACAGAACTGCATCATTACATTTCTATATCATATATAAATTACCTGGAACTCTGGGAATTTTTAGAGCCCGTTTCTTTCGAGACTCAACAATAAATATTTTTTTCTAGTGCATCAAATTCAATAACCTTTCATAAAAGTATAAGGAAAATTTAAAATCTCGGGTTCCGTTATAAGTAACATTCAACAAAAGTTATACCCTTCATACCGAAGACGGAATACGTATTTTTTGAATCGGGAAAAAAAACGATTTCTTTTCGCAAAACAAACTGTCTGAATTTCGTGTTTGGTATAGAAAACATGCATTACTTTTCACTGGATTGACTTAGAACTCAATCAACAAGAATTAAATAGTTTAATAATTCTCGTAATTAAAAAAAAATAATCGTGTATTATAATTCGTTCGATGATTTATAAGAGGCCATGTTACGACTTTTCACACACGATTTATGGTCCATATGAATTATATTATGATGTTAAAACCATTGGAATGGTCATATTATTGAAGCTTGTCCTTCAAACATGATCGCAAACGAGACAAATTCGATTTTTTTAATGATCCCTTCAGAGATGACTTCTCTAAACTGTGGTGATAGAGGCATTATTCCAATTAGCGCATTCTTATATCTTTTGGTATCAGCAGCAACCAACAACAGTGCTTTTCAATCAAATTATTTTGTGGTTTACATGTTTCTTCAGTAAATCAGTTCAGTGCGCACTGAGCGTCCATATGCTGCACTTTCTGGTGTTCAAGTGACCGGAGAAGATTTTTTTCAAAAATACTCAGCTGGTACAGATCGCGATCGTTTGAGTTTGGGCTGCAGCCGCAGCCACAGATCACAGTGTTATATCCAGATCCAGACGAAATTAGATTTTTTCTGAAAGTAATTGGTTCCAAATCACAGTACGTTTATTTGGCAGACTGTAAAATTACTATGATCAGAACTATTCCGATTCTAATCGAAATTGTTGTTTGTCATTATTTGGGGGAACTTATAGCAGCCGCCGATGAAGTAACAATAAACTGTAACACTCATTGATTTATTTTCGCTCGACTACGGTTCGTTGTCAAGCCGTATAGTTTAGTGTTAAAAGTCCTATTCTGGCACACTCCAATTCACACACACGCCGCCGCCGCCGCCGACGACCCACCCACAATTCACCCTACCACTCACACACACTCACATACACACTCACGAATAAACGCACGCACGCACGCCAACGTGCACAGCAAAGTTCGAGCATCGAGGGGATTCCAGAGTGTTGTGAACTCCGCTCCGTTGCCGCGGGGCTAGTCAACCTTTCTCCACACACCCGCACACACATGCCCACGTCGCACTGAAACACACGTTCCCACACTCAAAATAAAATATACACACACACTTGTAGCAGCGCGATGTTTTATTACGAATCTCCGCTGGCATTTCGCCGTTCCAAAATTCGAGCGAGCGCATCAACAATTTCGCTGAGGGACTGTCGAACTGAACACCCGAAAAAAAAACTCATCTGAATTCGAATTGCGGATTGCGGTCACCTTGCTCGCGGCGGCGGCGGCGGCAAAATTTCGCGAGCGCACAATTTCGGTTCCCGTCGCCCGTCGTCGTACTTTCTGGGTCATATGTATACACACTGCAGCAGTGTAATGTGTGGCGTATGCGTAGTAATTATGCTGCAAACAAACGAACTGTTTGTCCTCCGCGGCGGCGGCGGCGGTGGCGGCGACTTTGTCGCTGAATTCTGCTCGGCTGCTTTCGCTTTGATGTTGCGACGCAGAGACACGCAGACACACGCATCGAGGTATTTTCACGTACACTGTGCGTCAAAGCATAGCGCAGCATAATGTTCAACATTGCACACGCACACAGACACTCGTGATGAACATGTATCTGTATCTGGCCAAGTAGAGTTTGCAATTTCGAATGGGAATGTAATTATGGAATTTAATGGTAATTCCATGTTGTCCATTTCGGTGTTCTCGAATTCGAAGTCACTGGATATTGTGTTCCAATGAAACATGTTCAAGACTGAACAATGCTTTTTTATGTCTTTATGATAAAATTACGTCTATTGGCTGAGCACACAAGTGTATTTC
>JANTBZ010015773.1:0-13978 GCA_024741255.1 Exechia fusca
ATGATCGATTGTCAAAAACATTAACATGTTTATATTGTTGGAACGGAGTTTCGAGAGTACCCACTGCCTTTGTACTTAAGGGGGTATATATAGAAGGTAGAAGTGTGTACGCTCAAAACTGTGCGCATTTCATATGAAAAATGTCTATCGCAATATATAGAACACGCGGAACCAAATGATAGAGACCATTTTTATTCTGGTTTTTGAGTGTTAGACCTGTAGCCTTTTCCACAAATAGTATCAGTAGTAGTAGTGTGTAGCTTGATAATATAAATCATAATTATATGGCTGAATTTAATTATATATGAATACTAGCCAGCCCGGCGAACTTCGTCTCGCCATACACAACAACACAAAAAAACTATAGATAATAATTGAAACCCCTCGCACAACGGAGTGATTTTTATTTATTTTTTATCTTATTCTATTGCTTTTGTCTATAGTTTTTTTTTTTTTTTTGGTTCATAAACATGTAACGATGACGGTTTGTCCACTTTTGAGCACGCAACGTACCACTCGAAAATAGCACTTTGGAACTAATGGGTTGAAAATTATCTAATCGGTAATGGGTTAACCGTATTGACACTTTCAGTGTTAGAACATTTCTAGCATCTTCAGTCGCCAACAATATCTTCAATACGATCGATGTCTGTAGGTGAACGTTGTAACTTGTGGTAGACGTAAGTCACACGTGCATTGTAGACATACTAATGTTGACAATGACAAATCGTATGGGGTTTTTCTTCGAAACGTCAGTATGTCTACAATGTACGTGTGACTTACGTCTACCATACGTTACAGCGTTCACCTACTGATCTGAAGAAGAGTTCAAAAGCATGAATGCAATCATCGGCATGTTTGAGTAGTTATTAATTTATTTATTTCAATTGTTTTTAACAGTTTTCCGTAAAATTAAAATTCAAAATCATAAACAGAAGATTCCTATCATTCTAGAACAATACATAACCATCATCGACTACGATTTCTTATAACGTCTACATAATATCTTTTGATTCTCTCTCACTAGGCTCTCACATTCCTCTATTTCTACACACAACCTTCCACGTAACACAATATCCCCGCCTACTGCTTCTCATCACCGCCCGACATCTTCACCGCCGCGAATTTCGCCCTCAACAGCTGCTGCTGCTTCTGCGCCACCGCACTCGAAATGTCCACCTTACTGTAGTTTCCCGAGCACTGCGAGTCCGCCACGCTGCGGCCATCGCCGTCGTCTCTCCGCGACAGATCCGAGAACTGCGGACTGTTCGAGCGCTTCTGCGGTGGCATCGTCTGGCCGCCGCCAGCTGCGGCAGCCGCCACGGCAGCCTCGGCATTCCGCGTCAGCGTGGCCACCGAAACTGGGGCGGATTCTCCCGCTGTTGCTGGACCAGCGATGTTGCTTCCTTTACTCTCTGCCTCTGCTGCCGCCGCCGCCGCATTGATGGTGGCCCTTTTCCGAGTCTGCAACTTCGACTCGGCCGAACTGGCGTCGCCGCTCTTCGTCATAATGTTGGGCAGCACATTGCTGAGCCAGGGCTTGCTGGCGATGCCTGCTGATGAGGAGTTGGAGGACTTCTTCTTCGTTGTGCCCGTTTTGCAGCCGCACATCATGTCGGCTGCCGCATGGCACGTTTTGCACACCGCCACCGCGGCCACCGTGGCGTCCTTGTGGTTCGGTGTGCTCGTCGTCATCGAGGCTGCTCCTCCTGCTGCACTTGGCTGTTGCAGCATCGAAGCTGCTGCACTCGCAATATCCAGATCGTTGACACTCTCCTTTAACATCGCCGACACTGAAATGCCAGCCGAAACACTGACATTAGCTTCTGCGGATGACGACGCCCCAGCCTCGTCATAGTTCTTGCTCAGCAGCAGCTTGGACAGCGGCGGCGCCAGCCCCAGTCCCAGACTCCGCTCGTGATAGACCTCCGAAATGGTGGGCGTCATCTCGCGATTCATGTGCCGCATGATGGAATCCTGAACGGTTTTGTTGTGCGCTGCGCTGAGAAGTTTGCCGCCATCGGGCTTCTTCAGCAGGTGCTGGTGATGGTGCTGGTGGTGAGAAGGTGGCATACTCATCAGCTCCTTCTTTGTGGCGTCCAGCATCGGATCGGAGGAGTCGCCGGCCGGTGAGAAGTAGAGATTGTTGGCGTTGAAACCGAGCTGATGATGATGCTGCTGGTCTGCTTCTGAGGTCATTGGAGTGCTGGCTGCGGATGCCTTGTTGCGACCTGATTTCGTGATCTGGGACTGCTGCGGAGGGGGCATCTGCTGGCCGCCAGCAAAGCGCTCCATAAAGTCCATCGTGTGATCGGTGATGTTGCGCAGCGGTTTGATTTTCATGCGACCGTTGGCCGATCGTTGCCCGATTCCCATACCTGGATTGTGGGAGCCATTGGCCACCACCGAAGCAGCTGCCGCTGCCTCAAAGCCACCGCGTTCAAACTCCGAATCGGAACTGGTCGCATTCAGGTCGCCAGGCATCTGAGGCTGAAGTTGCATCTGCTGTCCCTGCACCTGCTTCAGCCCCAGATTATTGTACACCGGTGCCAGCGGCGCCAGAGGTCGCAAACTGTCCACCAACGGCATCGTCTGCCGCGGCGGCGGAAGCGGCGGAAGCATCTGCTGTTGCTGCTGCTGCTGATTGGCTCGACGCAAAACGGTCGCATGCCCAGATCCCTCCCAATCGGTGGTCGAGCTGGCCGAACTCGAGCTGTCCGGACGACGGGCGATCATCTGCTGGCCTCCAGAAATCCCCATCATCGCCTCATTTCCGCCTCCGGCAAATCCGCCCGCCGAATTGTACAGATGCCTTATCCTCGTCTGATGGGCCAACGCCAGCGACACATTGGCGTCCATCGTCACCGGCGGCGACGGCGTGAACGCCGCATCGCTCTCGCCTCCGCCGCCCGGCCGGCCGACCTTCACCGGAGCCCGCAAACTAGAGAAGCCCATCTTGGGCTTCGGCTCGAACTTGTTCAACGTCTGCGAAGTGTAGCCATCGCTCAACTCGCTGTCCGTTGTGTTGGTCTGACTGCTGCCGGCCTCTTGCGCAGCGGCCGCCACAGCGGCGGCCATGCGTGCCGAATGAATGGCCGCAGCAGCCTGCTGCTGGGCACCGGCAGCACTCTCGGCGTCCGTTCGGCCGCCGTCCGGCTCGCCACGGCGGCGCACGTACGAGGTGAACGCACCGCCCGTGCTGATGCTGATCGGTCCGCGGCGGAAGGGCAACGGTGGCCGCGAGAGGCTCATGTGCTTGGCACCGGATGCTGGGGTGGCAGAAGCAGCCGCTGAATTGGCCGTGGAACCGTTCAGAACCGGCGAGACGCTGCGCTGCTGCGGCATCAGATGAGCGGGAGCCGTCGCAATGGTAGTGATGCTGGAGGCACCTCCGCCATCGTTGGCCGTCTCCGACATGGAGTCCTCGTCGTCGTCGTCGTTCAGCGACTCGGAGCTGCTGCACGAGTCAAGGCCGAGGCTCTTCGGAGCCTCCTGCGTGTCGAACAGGGCGAGCAGAGCTTGCAGGACAAAGTGACAGGAGCGTCGATTGGCCTGCTTGCCGGTGCGCAGAGTGACCTGGTCCTGGCCGACTTCCATCAGATCGAAGCCGAGCGAGGCGAGCAGCTCGTGGCAGCCGCTGACGCGCCACAGGCGCACGCTGAGCGGGATCTCGACGGAGGCGCCTCCGTCCAGGTCGGGAGAGCCCTTGGGCGGGTATTGGGCGACCACGTCCTTGATGACGGCGATGATGTCGTCGGCGATCTCGGGGTTGTTGACGAGTTTGGAGAGGGCGTGCAGGCTGGTGGGCGAGAGGCCGAGCAGGGCCTGGAGGGAGGCGGAGCACTGGGAGAGACGGTCTTCGGGGTCGGTTTGGGGGAAGAAGACGCTGGAGGGAATTCCGTTGGCAGCCGGTTCAAATCTGTGGGAGGAATGGAGACGTTTGTTAGTCGTTTATCTTCGGATCCTTCAGGATCCATCCATCTTCTCCACTCACCTAAATCCCACTGCCATCAGCAGGTCCTTCCACCCGTTCACCGAACCCGCCTTGTTGTCAATGCTCTTCTGCGTCGTGTACATCGCATTCTTCTGACCCCGATGGATGCGCTGCAAGCTCTTCTCCACCAAATGCAGGCACACGCGCAACGCATCCCGGCACTTGTCCGGCGTTCGCATCAGTTCGCACAGCGCCTGTCCAATCAGCGCCACCTTATTCGACAGCCGAATGTTGCCACCAATCAACAAGAACCCAGCCCAATTGGCCGGATGAGCAAAGTGCTTGGTGTGCTGCACCGTTTGCATAGCCTCAGCCAGCGCTCGAGCCGCTCGAGCTCCCTGCAACAGAGCCGAGTAGAAGGCACGCAGCAGAATCTTGGCTGCCGTCTCCGGCACCGGCCACAGAGAGACCAAAATCGCGCCAGCTCCGGCCGTCAGCCAACTGCCCGCCAGAACAGCCACCCCCGCACCGCTGATCGGCTCCAGCGAGTGATAGGAGCTGAGCACAATCAGTTTGGCGTTCAGCTTCAGCGACAGCACATCGGCTGCACTCAGCATAAAGTCGCTCAGCGGCGGAATCTCGGCACCCGTATTGCCGGCCGCATCTTCGTCCGCTTCGGCGAGCTGCTGTTGCTGCTGCGACTGCGCGCCGTAGCCGCCGAAGCGCTTCTTGCCCTGCGGCTCGATCATCTCGCCCGGACTCAGCACTATGGCACCCTGCTTCCAGCTGAGATTGGCGGCAAAGTGCACGCACTCGGCCGACGGTAGCTCTGCGAGCACACCCTCTTTGGTGGCGTTCGTCGAGACGAGTGCCTTGGCCTGAAGCATATCGGAGACCATAGCGGCTTCCTGCAGCGAGGCGGGCGAATCCGACCAGCCCCACGACTCGGCCAGACTGCTCGGGATGCGCGGTCCGCCGACGACGAGGGCGCTGTTCAGGTTCTCCGGAGGATCGCGCGTTTTCTGGCGTGACTTCTGGCGAAGGGTTTGCAAAGAGGGAACGGTCAGGATGGAGCAACGTTCCGAGAGGTATTCGCCGCCGTCTTGGCCGCTGCGCAGCACGGCGAATGGCACCAGATAGAGTTCGGATTCGAGGACGAGGATGAGCTCCTTGTGGCCGACGCGTTCGGCTGGAAGGACAATGCGGAAGGGATTAATACAAAGGGATCTCAGGCAAGAAGTTATCCTTTCAACTCACTTGTCATACTGCTCGGCAGCAGATCATCGAAGGGCTTCAGCAGCAAATTGTACAACGCGTGCAGCGAGCTCGGACCCTGCCAAGGCGGCAACGCCACAACCCGTCGCGATCGCTGCGATCCCTGCAGACTGCCAATCGAGCGCGTCGATCCCTGCAGACTGGCCACCGATCCACCAACACTGCCCAAGCTGAACAACGAGCTCAACGAATAGTTGCTCGAGTTCAGCAGATGATTGCGGTTCACCATTCGCATGAAGCCCTGTCGTTCGTTGGCGAAATCGTCGAGCAAGTTCTCCGAGGATCGCCAAGCCGATCCGTCGCCTTCCTGCAGAACGTTGTCCGAATTGACGCCCAGACTGTCGCGCACCATGTTGATGTATTGCTCGAGCAACGAACCGTTGGCCGCCGGTTTGGTGGGGCTGTTTTCTGATCCATTGGCCGTTAGCATTTTGCTCTTGCTCGGCATCACCAGCGTGGTCTCGTCGATTTTCGCCATATGGAATCGCACGATGCGCTTCTGCGGCTGCAGGAACCACGTGTACAGCTCATCCTCGGCCAGACTGAAGTACAGAATGTCCTGTTTGCATCGATTGACAATGTCGAAGATGTTCTCGCTGCACGACAGCGATCGTCGAGACAGACCAGCCTTCTGAGGGCCGCAGTTGCGAGCCTTGCACCGCTCAGCAGCTACCAGAGCCTCCTCGGTGCGGTTCATCGCGACCAGTGTCTTCTGCAGCGTATGATAGCAAGTCGTTTGCAGATCGAACAAAGCCGCTCGGGCTTCGGGAGTGCGTTGTTCCGATCGAACCGTTTCAAGCACTTCGGCGGCGATTTCCAGCTGAGAACGCGCATTCTCATTGTCCCCGGATGCGATCAAAACGACACCAAGTCGATGTCTGATACGAGCCTCCTCCTCGGACTGATTCAGCGATTGGGCGATCGCCAGTCCTTGGCGCAGGAAGTTGATGGATTGCGAAATCTCACCCATTGTGTGAAAAACGCGACCCAGAGCACCGCATGCGTTCGCCTTGACCAGACGATCGACGGTCAGTCCGAGTTGCTTCTCGAAATACTGCACAGATTCGCTGTAGTTGCGCAGCGCTTCGTACACCAGTCCCAAATTGCCACAGGCCCGAGCTTGGAGAGCATGCAATCCGATCTCATCGCACAGCTCCAAGTCCATCTGATGCAGCTTCAGCGCTCCTTCCAAATCGCCCATCTTCAGAAACACTGCTCCCAGTCCGCTGGTCGCATCTGAACTGGCCATCCGATCGCCCAGATCGTTGGCAATGTCACGCTGATGCTCCAGACAATTCACCGCCTGCTCGTGATTGCCCAGCGCACTGTGAATATACCCCAGATCTCCGTAGGCCGCAGCCTTCGCCTCCAGACTGCCCAGCTCATGCGACACCACCAGCCGTTTCTCCAGACACACCAGCGCTTCTTGCAGATTCCCGAGCGCCCGATGGCTATGTCCCAAACCACGATAAGCCCTCTCCTGATCCCTCGGACTCTGCAGTCCGCTGGCCAACTGCAAGTGACGCTCATGGCACTTAATGCCCTCCTCAAAGTCTCCCAACGCATCGTAACAGTCGCCCAAATGGCCGAGCGCCCGCGCTCGATCGTGCTGAGCCGTCGGCAGACTGACCTGCTCCAGCGTGCCCATTTGCTGCTCCAGATACCCAATAGCATCCTCGTAATGGCCCATGTTCAGCTTGGCAATGCCCAGATTTCCGTAGGCTTGCGCCTCCACAGCGCTATCCTGCAGCTCCTGCGCCCGCTCCAGCTGCTCCTGATAACACTTGACGGCATGCTGATAGTTGCCCAGCGCCATGTGCACGGCGCCCAAGTGCCCATGCGAACGACACTCGCCGGGCAGATCGCACAGCTCCTGACGCAGCGTCAGCTCCTGCGTATGATAACCCAAGGCTTTCTCGTACTTCTTCATCAGCCGATGGGCCAGGCCCAACGCTCCGCATGCGGCCGCCTCCATTGGCCGCTCGCGTCCCTGACGCGCCAACGCCAACTGCCGATGGTACATCTTCGCCGCCTCCTCGATATCTCCAGCCCGCACCAGCACATCGCCAATATTCCCCAGCGCTCGGAACTTCCCCGCCAAATGGTTGGTCATATGCGCAATCGCCAGAAAGTACTTCTGACACTCCAGCGCCGACGCACTATTCCCCAGCGCCAAATGAGCCAAGCCCAAATTACAATACGCCCTGCCCATGTTCATCTTGTCCTGCAGGTCCTTGGCCAGCGCCAAATCCTGATCGTAATACCGCACCGCCTCGCGATAGTTCCCTATGCAATAGTGCGCATAGCCCAGAAAATGGCACGCCTTTCCCTCCGCTCGCACATCGCCCAGCTCCTGCGACAGCATCAGATACTGCTCATAGTACGGCACCGCCTGACCAAACTCCTGCCTCGAGCTCAGGCAATTGCCCATATTCAGCAGTGCACACGCCTCCCCGGCCGTATCCTTCAGTTCCCGCGCAATGTTCAAATGCGCCCTATAATGCATCAGCGCCATGTCATGCGCTCCCAACGCCTGATACGCGACCGCCAGATTCCCATGCGTGCTCGCCTCTGCACTGCGATCGTGCACCTCCTTGCTGATCGTCAGCTCCTGCTTGTGATACTTGATCGCCGCCTCATACAGCCCAGCCGCCGAGTACGCATTCCCGATATTCCCATACGCCCGTCCCATCCCCGCCCGATCCTGCAGCAGCCTCGATATCGTCAGATGAGCCTGATGCAGCTTCAGCGCCGCATCGTGCTCCCCCAACAGCTGATACACTATCCCCAGATTCGAGCACGCTCTGCCCTCACCCATCTTATCCCGCGCCGCCAGTGCCATCTCCAGCTGCTTCTCGTGCCATCGCTTGGCCTGCCCAAAATCACTGGCACATCTCGACGCATGCCCCAGCCCCGCATAGGCTCGCGCCTCGATCGCCCGATCGCCCAGCTGCTGAGCGATCCGCAGCACCTGCTCATGGTACTGGATGGCCTGCACAAAGTTCCGCCGGTAGTGATGACTCGACCCCAGATTACTGTACGCTCTCGCCTCCTCCACCTGATGATTGAGCTTCCTTGCCAGCCGCAGATGCTGCGTATGACAATCAACCGCCGAATCAAACTCGCCCATCGCCAGGTACACCGCTCCCACATTCCCAATCTCCCGCGCCTCCTGCAGCCGATCGCCCATCTGCTTGACCAGCTGCACGCACTGCTTATGACTGGCCAGCGCATTCGGATAGTCCCCGATGGCCGTGTACACGTGACCCAACGAGGTCAGCGCCGCCGCCGCTGCCTGCGTGTCCTTGCACTTCATCGCCAGCACCAGCTGGTAGCGATGCGCCGTCAGCGCCTCCTTGAACGAGCCCTGACTAAAGTACGCACTGCCCAGATTGCCGTGCGCCCGACACTCGCCCGCAGTGTCGCCTAGGCTCTTGGCCACTGCCAGATCCTGCTGCATGTAGCCGATGGCCTTGTCCAGCTGGTTCAGAGCCCAATGGGCGGAGCTGAGCGCTGAGAAGACGGATCCACGTAGCTTTAGCGAGCACGAGCCGATGCGCAAGGCAGCTTCGAGAACCGTGACCGCTGCATGATATTGGCCAGCCTGCAGCAGCTCCTGACCGACCACCGAGATGACGACGAACGGTGACTGGTCGAGCTTCATCATGCGCAGCTGCTGGAAGGTCGGTTCCAGTGCATGGCGCAGCGGACTCTTGATGGTGGCTTCGATGAGGCCGGCCAGCAGCTGCTTGTTGTTGACGTCCTGGCCGAGGCCGGCGCTGAACGAGGCCAAGGCTTCGCCGTAGCGGCCCAGGCATTGCAGGGCGACGCCCTGTCGGAAGTACGCCTTGGGCCATTGCGAGCACAGCTCTCGGGCCTTGGTGGCGTCCTGCAGGGCGAGCGAGAATTGGCCCTGCTTGAGGCGAGCGGCGGACCGGTTGCTGAAGAGGATGTGATTGGTGGGGTCGAGCTGGAGAGCATCGGTGTAGAGGGTGACGGCGGTGTTGAAATCGCCAGCCTGGCAGGCGGCGTTCGATTGACGGACTTTGTCGAGGAAGAGGGCGCGATTGGCGGCGGGCAGTTCGGGCGTGCACTCGGGCTCGTTCTGCGGGTAGCGGTGGGTGAGAGATGGAGGTTTCAATCAGCATTAGACATTTTCAATCATTTAATTTAATCAATGTACAATTTACGACTAACTTTTTGAATTATCGTTTTTTCTGACAAAGGCTGTCTTTTCCAAAAAAACAAATGATGTAATTAGAAAGAGACATATCTCCGATTTACTAATAGTTAGATTTTTAAAGATAAAATAACAATAAAAGGTCTTTATTACAGACCAAAGTAAGCTGTGCATCAACTGTATTTAACACTGAATGTGGATTTGCTGTAACAGATTTCAAACCTGGGCAAAACATTCCCAAGAATTATGTTGAGCTGAAATGATGTTTAGGAATTGGAGGTATTTATTCGCACTACAATTTCTAAAATGAAATTCAAGATATTGCCACCAGGTGGCGCAAGGCTGCCCAGTCGATATTTTATTTAAATAGGTTCCAACAGAGACCCGAATTCATTTTTCGATACGAACTTTCAATTTATCAACAAATTACGCTATTTAACGAACATTACAAATTTTATAATTTTTTTCCGAACAACATCAAATCCACATGAATTGCGTTTCTAAAATTGAGTCTCTTTGAGATAGTGAATATGCAAATTCGAAGCTTCCAATCAATGATTTCTGGATGTCCAAACCACGAAAAACATAAATAATTAAGTTTTAAAAACTATTCACTAAACATCTGTATCCGAGGAAGCATCATAGCTCAAGTTTTCATATAGTTAGAGTCCGATAAGATCAACAGTATCAGAGAAAAATGTGTAGTTATGGTTTCTATTGTCTACGCTCACACAAAAATAATGTTCAACAAGATATTAGGATACAGTAAATCGGGAGTATTGTTCTACATGATTTGCATTTCCAAAAAGTAAGTCGTATAGTGACCACCCTGTAGAAATAATTCATTCGTTACTCAATGTTATTCAATTCAATTAGACTAGACAGAAAATTCAATCATCAATTTAATCATTACATGATCAACCATAAAGTCTCAACTCTGGTTGAGGTTGAGTTGAGGAACGATATCGGACGACGTTAATGAAATATGTTTACAAATTGAATGCTATCGAGAGTTGAGTGCGATATTCGCTCAACGTGAAATTGATACATGATTACATGTGGTGTAATGGAAATCTGTTATGCTGCGGCCAAAACGTCGGGCACGTAACGAGATTGTTGAAATACAATACTTATTATGTCTTGTCGGACAAATCCATATGCCGCGATATTGGGTGTTTTTTCAATAATAACATGATCATAAGTACGCGCATGAACGATGATCGCCTTTTCGATCAGATCAGGCGAATTGAAATTGTGTTGTACTTTTTTTACGAACCTCGGAAAAGTCACGCTGCGACATGGCGGAGTCCGGCGGTGTCCATCAAATTCGAAATCGACGACGACGACGACGGGATAATCAGGCGAAGACCACGTAATATACGAGATGAGCGCGCTCTGTGAAAGGAAATAAGAGAACAGCAATTTTAGCAACAACTTCCGCAAGAGCGCTGTTTTTTTTTATTGGGGTAATTTATTGTGAGCATTCAGCTGGTTGACGACGACGCGACCCAAACAAAAGAGTGAGACGACGAACCTTTTGTGCGCCGGATTGGTTGAATGACGCGCAAGCGGCGGATATCGTTACCAGATGCCGGGGTTATTTGGTTACTGCTGATGCATGCGTGCAATATTGTGATGTGGGCAAAATAATATGTTTTGCAATGCCAAGTACAGTATAAAAGTACTGTTGGCAATAATGGTAATGAAATTATACATTTTCAGAATAATAAAGTTCAACATCAATGCACACACGAATGCATACGGCATACGATCATAACAAAACCTTTAGTACTGAAGCTTCGTGTGTGTGTGATTGTATGTTATGGGTCTTTTTTGCTGCACATTTCATGGCATATGCCGCTCATTTCGTTCGACTCGCAGATGTGATAAAACAGCAATTTAGACGAGGTTAATTTTAAAACCGAAAATAAAAGGCATACACACATCAACATATGCAGCAGTGTATAGACCCGTAGATGGTTACACACATGCGTATTTTACACTCAGACACACACACGGTTCCCTATATAATTAGAGGGAATCTTTGCGATGCGAATGCAATCTGCGCGCTTGCGCGCCACACAGTCCGGGTGGTTGGTGGTGTGGTGAAGGTCTCCGCGGCGCGACTGAATGTGTGTGCATGTGTGCGTGTGGGTATGTGAGTATGTGCGCTGCCTCTCTCTCATCGCCGTGTGGTTGCGGCGTGCTTGTGTGGAACAGCTTTATTGTATGTTATTTGTTGGTATACGTGATCGCGTTTGGCTCACTTTACTCGGGCGCGCACATAAACACGAACATGCACATTGCACACACACACACACACACACACACATGCCCGCGTGTGTGTACAGCGACGACGGAACACGTTGCACCTCACGACGCGTGCAAGCGCAGCATATACTAAACATCGGAATGTTGCCCGTTTCCGATGAATTGTACGCGATGTTTAACATGTGCGAAACATATATTCATGTGTACAGGTATAACATCATACAGCGACGACGATGCTACACATGCACAAACCGGCCTGTGCGTAGTGTGGTAGGTGTATATGCAGATAATATGTAATAGTTGCCTCAGTGAACCGCATCACCGCATGCAGAGTGAATGTGTCAGTGAGTTAGTCCCTCGAGCGCTGTGGCCAATTTCCGCAGGCTATTGCGGCGCATAGTTTTGCTGGCATTTTCGCAGCGCATTCCTACGAAAATTCGAATGGCCTTTCGCTCATCTGGACTGGAAACCAACGATTGGCCAAATTCATTCACACGTTATGTTCCTCCAAACATCACACGTACTGCTAAGGCGAAGAAAAAATAAATTACATATTCCCCCTCTGACTGAACTGCAGCACAGCCGCCTCAGCCGAGACAGGCGCCCAGCAGAAGACGTGCGCGCGCGCGAGAAAGAAAATACACCGTGGCAGAGCGGCGAAGGCGTGCGGTCGTCGATGTGAAGTTGAAAACCGAGTGCACGCGTTTTAATATACATTCGATCCGCATGTGTCGACGGTGGGCTGTTATTAACTTTAGCGCTCGCAATTGCGTGTACTTTTACGCATGTACACACACACACGCGCGCACACACAAACACACACACACACACAAACACATACACGTACCGCTCCACCACTCTATATTACATGCGTTCGTGTGCGCCATTCGCGCGCGGTAAGATTCGTTTTTTGCTGGGTTGCGGCGCGTTTTTCGTGCGCACTCGTGCAACGACGGAACCGTCTCACAAACACCATGCGTCAGAATTGCTGTTACATGATCCTCGCACTATCTAGAATACTTGGAATATTTTTTTTAAAGTTTCAATGTAGTCTTCAACAATAGACAATCCTGTTGATGAAGTCTACATCGAAACTTCACGATTCATAAAAACTCTACGGGCTTGAGTCGCTTTCAAATAGCCTAATTTACCGTTTTATTCTGGCATTAACTATTAATTGTACTTCAAAAGCATCGGATCGGATGACACTGACCAGGCCCGTAGCTCCCTAGTGGGCAAAGTGGGCTTTCGAAAAACGGGTTAAAAAAAATCGTTGGCCCTACGGGCCGATATAACATTAAGAAGCTAGAGAACAGTTGCTCCTTGAACTCCGTATTCGGATTGTCATATTATGATCAGTTTTTTGATGGAGATTATCAAGCAGTCTTGAAGTTGTGTTGTGTAAGTTGCAATTTTATGTTGTGTGAAGTTTGACTGACCGATCTGCCCCCCCAAGAATGAAATCCTGGCTACGGGCCTGATTCGACATTTTGTAATTTGCAATTTTTTTTTTATTGGCCGAGCTATAGACTTTAGCAATGGTCCGTATTTTGTCAAAATTTGTTCGAGCATCTGGCATGGTTAGTCTGCACATATTTGGAGTACACTTTGTTTCTTAGAAAATCTCACAACAATGAATCTAAGAGGCGTTTTGGGGATAATACTACCAGCGAAAATCTATCTGCTTTCCGCAATAGCATACGTGCATATTAAATATCAAACTCAAATTTGCTAAATTCACAATGCTATCTTTTCTCCTACTTTGCTCGTAATTTTTCCCTTTGCTGGTCTATCCGAATAACACTTATCTAGCCAAGAGTTGGCTAGTATGATACCAGCGAAAAACTATCTGCATTCCGCAATAGCATACGTGCATATTTAAAATCCAACTCGAAATTGCAAAATTCACACTTTGCTGGTCTATCCGAATCACACTTATCTAGCCAAGATTTGGCTAGTATGATATTTTTCCCATTTATAAGTATTGATGAATGTGGATGATTTTTAGCAAAAGTGCAAAGTGTACATACACAAATGATTTACAACGCTCTGTCTAGGACTTATTCCATTAACGCAAAGCACTTTAAAATGTAAATTTGCAACTTGCAGTGCAACTTTAGCATAATAAGCATTTTCTCGATATTTATCTCTATGAAGGATTACCTGAATTTCCCGAATAACGTTTATCTAGCCCTGATTTGGCCAGTTCGATGTTTTCAAACATACAAAATTAATGATGATCAGCACATAAAATAGTTTTGATTTCATTGTTCTAACAATCACAGAAGTAGCTTCGAAAAAACCGTTGAAAATAGTGG